>CAWVQA010000638.1:0-28615 GCA_963932145.1 Acanthosepion lycidas | reverse complement strand
GTAAAAAAGTCGATTAAGATTTGTCATTTTTGGTAGATGATTTATTCGCCTATTAATAGCACAATGAGATGGAGTGAGCTTCAACTTTGGGGTTCCCAGTTCAACATTTGGGTATCGTAAAAAAAAGTCGATTAAGATTTGTCATTTTTGGTAGTGATTTTATTCGCCTATTAGATGCACAATGAGTTGGAGAATCTGATAAACCCCACTTCCGGTAGCCTAGCTGCAAGAGGAAATGCCTTAAATTGCCGTTTGAAGCTTCAACTTTGGGTTCCCAGTTCACGACATTTGGGTATCGTAAAAAAAGTCGATTAAGATTTGTCATTTTTGGTAGTGATTTTATTCGCCTATTAGATGCACAATGAGTTGGAGAATCTGATAAACCCCACTTCCGTAGCCTAGCTGCAAGGGAAATGCCTTAAATTGCCGTTTGAAGCTTCAACTTTGGGTTCCAGTTCACGACATTTGGGTATCGGTAAAAAAAAGTCGATTAAGATTTGTCATTTTGGTAGTGATTTTATTCGCCTATTAGATGCACAATGAGATGGAGGGAAATGCCTTAAATTGCCGTTTGAAGCTTCAACTTTGGGTTCCCAGTTCACGACATTTGGGTATCGTAAAAAAAAGTCGATTAAGATTTGTCATTTTTGGTAGTGATTTTATTCGCCTATTAGATGCACAATGAGTTGGAGAATCTGATAAAACCCCACTTCCGGTAGCCTAGCTGCAAGAGGAAATGCCTTAAATTGCCGTTTGAAGCTTCAACTTTGGGTTCCCAGTTCACGACATTTGGGTATCGTAAAAAAAAGTCGATTAAGATTTGTCATTTTTGGTAGTGATTTTATTCGCCTATTAGATGCACAATGAGTTGGAGAATCTGATAAACCCCACTTCCGGTAGCCTAGCTGCAAGAGAAATGCCTTAAATTGCCGTTTGAAGCTTCAACTTTGGGTTCCCAGTTCACGACATTTGGGTATCGTAAAAAAAAGTCGATTAAGATTTGTCATTTTTGGTAGTGATTTTATTCGCCTATTAGATGCACAATGAGATGGAGAATCTGATAAACCCCACTTCCGGTAGCCTAGCTGCAAGGGAAATGCCTTAAATTGCCGTTTGAAGCTTCAACTTTGGGTTCCCAGTTCACGTCATTTGGGTATCGTAAAAAAAGTCGATTAAGATTTGTCATTTTTGGTAGTGATTTTATTCGCCTATTAGATGCACAATGAGATGGAGAATCTGATAAACCCCACTTCCGGTAGCCTAGCTGCAAGGGAAATGCCTTAAATTGCCGTTTGAAGCTTCAACTTTGGGTTCCCAGTTCACGACATTTGGGTATCGTAAAAAAAAGTCGATTAAGATTTGTCATTTTTGGTAGTGATTTTATTCGCCTATTAGATGCACAATGAGTTGGAGAATCTGATAAACCCCACTTCCGGTAGCCTAGCTGCAAGAGAAATGCCTTAAATTGCCGTTTGAAGCTTCAACTTTGGGTTCCCAGTTCACGACATTTGGGTATCGTAAAAAAAGTCGATTAAGATTTGTCATTTTTGGTAGTGATTTTATTCGCCTATTAGATGCACAATGAGTTGGAGAATCTGATAAACCCCACTTCCGGTAGCCTAGCTGCAAGAGAAATGCCTTAAATTGCCGTTTGAAGCTTCAACTTTGGGTTCCCAGTTCACGACATTTGGGTATCGTAAAAAAAAGTCGATTAAGATTTGTCATTTTTGGTAGTGATTTTATTCGCCTATTAGATGCACAATGAGATGGAGAATCTGATAAACCCACTTCCGGTAGCCTAGCTGCAAGGGAAATGCCTTAAATTGCCGTTTGAAGCTTCAACTTTGGGTTCCCAGTTCACGACATTTGGGTATCGTAAAAAAAAGTCGATTAAGATTTGTCATTTTTGGTAGTGATTTTATTCGCCTATTAGATGCACAATGAGATGGAGAATCTGATAAACCCCACTTCCGGTAGCCTAGCTGCAAGGGAAATGCCTTAAATTGCCGTTTGAAGCTTCAACTTTGGGTTCCCAGTTCACGACATTTGGGTATCGTAAAAAAAAGTCGATTAAGATTTGTCATTTTTGGTAGTGATTTTATTCGCCTATTAGATGCACAATGAGTTGGAGAATCTGATAAACCCCACTTCCGGTAGCCTAGCTGCAAGAGAAATGCCTTAAATTGCCGTTTGAAGCTTCAACTTTGGGTTCCCAGTTCACGACATTTGGGTATCGTAAAAAAAAGTCGATTAAGATTTGTCATTTTTGGTAGTGATTTTATTCGCCTATTAGATGCACAATGAGATGGAGAATCTGATAAACCCCACTTCCGGTAGCCTAGCTGCAAGGAAATGCTTAAATTGCCGTTTGAAGCTTCAACTTTGGGTTCCCAGTTCACGACATTTGGGTATCGTAAAAAAAGTCGATTAAGATTTGTCATTTTTGGTAGTGATTTTATTCGCCTATTAGATGCACAATGAGTTGGAGAATCTGATAAACCCCACTTCCGGTAGCCTAGCTGCAAGAGAAATGCCTTAAATTGCCGTTTGAAGCTTCAACTTTGGGTTCCAGTTCACGACATTTGGGTATCGTAAAAAAAAGTCGATTAAGATTTGTCATTTTTGGTAGTGATTTTATTCGCCTATTAGATGCACAATGAGTTGGAGAATCTGATAAACCCCACTTCCGGTAGTCTAGCTGCAAGAGAAATGCCTTAAATTGCCGTTTGAAGCTTCAACTTTGGGTTCCCAGTTCACGACATTTGGGTATCGTAAAAAAAAGTCGATTAAGATTTGTCATTTTTGGTAGTGATTTTATTCGCCTATTAGATGCACAATGAGTTGGAGAATCTGATAAACCCCACTTCCGGTAGCCTAGCTGCAAGGGAAATGCCTTAAATTGCCGTTTGAAGCTTCAACTTTGGGTTCCCAGTTCACGTTATTTGGGTATCGTAAAAAAAAGTCGATTAAGATTTGTCATTTTTGGTAGTGATTTTATTCGCCTATTAGATGCACAATGAGATGGAGAATCTGATAAACCCCACTTCCGGTAGCCTAGCTGCAAGAGGAAATGCCTTAAATTGCCGTTTGAAGCTTCAACTTTGGGTTCCCAGTTCACGACATTTGGGTATCGTAAAAAAAAGTCGATTAAGATTTGTCATTTTTGGTAGTGATTTTATTCGCCTATTAGATGCACAATGAGTTGGAGAATCTGATAAACCCCACTTCCGGTAGCCTAGCTGCAAGAGAAATGCCTTAAATTGCCGTTTGAAGCTTCAACTTTGGGTTCCCAGTTCACGACATTTGGGTATCGTAAAAAAAAGTCGATTAAGATTTGTCATTTTTGGTAGTGATTTTATTCGCCTATTAGATGCACAATGAGTTGGAGAATCTGATAAACCCCACTTCCGGTAGCCTAGCTGCAAGAGAAATGCCTTAAATTGCCGTTTGAAGCTTCAACTTTGGGTTCCCAGTTCACGACATTTGGGTATCGTAAAAAAAAGTCGATTAAGATTTGTCATTTTTGGTAGTGATTTTATTCGCCTATTAGATGCACAATGAGTTGGAGAATCTGATAAACCCCACTTCCGGTAGCCTAGCTGCAAGGGAAATGCCTTAAATTGCCGTTTGAAGCTTCAACTTTGGGTTCCCAGTTCACGACATTTGGGTATCGTAAAAAAAAGTCGATTAAGATTTGTCATTTTTGGTAGTGATTTTATTCGCCTATTAGATGCACAATGAGATGGAGAATCTGATAAACCCCACTTCCGGTAGCCTAGCTGCAAGGGAAATGCCTTAAATTGCCGTTTGAAGCTTCAACTTTGGGTTCCCAGTTCACGACATTTGGGTATCGTAAAAAAAAGTCGATTAAGATTTGTCATTTTTGGTAGTGATTTTATTCGCCTATTAGATGCACAATGAGATGGAGAATCTGATAAACCCCACTTCCGGTAGCCTAGCTGCAAGGGAAATGCCTTAAATTGCCGTTTGAAGCTTCAACTTTGGGTTCCCAGTTCACGACATTTGGGTATCGTAAAAAAAAGTCGATTAAGATTTGTCATTTTTGGTAGTGATTTTATTCGCCTATTAGATGCACAATGAGATGGAGAATCTGATAAACCCCACTTCCGGTAGCCTAGCTGCAAGGGAAATGCCTTAAATTGCCGTTTGAAGCTTCAACTTTGGGGTCCCAGTTCACGACATTTGGGTATCGTAAAAAAAGTCGATTAAGATTTGTCATTTTTGGTAGTGATTTTATTCGCCTATTAGATGCACAATGAGTTGGAGAATCTGATAAACCCCACTTCCGGTAGCCTAGCTGCAAGAGAAATGCCTTAAATTGCCGTTTGAAGCTTCAACTTTGGGTTCCCAGTTCACGACATTTGGGTATCGTAAAAAAAGTCGATTAAGATTTGTCATTTTTGGTAGTGATTTTATTCGCCTATTAGATGCACAATGAGATGGAGAATCTGATAAACCCCACTTCCGGTAGCCTAGCTGCAAGGGAAATGCCTTAAATTGCCGTTTGAAGCTTCAACTTTGGGTTCCCAGTTCACGTTATTTGGGTATCGTAAAAAAAAGTCGATTAAGATTTGTCATTTTTGGTAGTGATTTTATTCGCCTATTAGATGCACAATGAGATGGAGAATCTGATAAACCCCACTTCCGGTAGCCTAGCTGCAAGGGAAATGCCTTAAATTGCCGTTTGAAGCTTCAACTTTGGGTTCCCAGTTCACGACATTTGGGTATCGTAAAAAAAAGTCGATTAAGATTTGTCATTTTTGGTAGTGATTTTATTCGCCTATTAGATGCACAATGAGATGGAGAATCTGATAAACCCCACTTCCGGTAGCCTAGCTGCAAGGGAAATGCCTTAAATTGCCGTTTGAAGCTTCAACTTTGGGTTCCCAGTTCACGACATTTGGTATCGTAAAAAAAGTCGATTAAGATTTGTCATTTTTGGTAGTGATTTTATTCGCCTATTAGATGCACAATGAGTTGGAGAATCTGATAAACCCCACTTCCGGTAGCCTAGCTGCAAGGGAAATGCCTTAAATTGCCGTTTGAAGCTTCAACTTTGGGTTCCCAGTTCACGACATTTGGGTATCGTAAAAAAAAGTCGATTAAGATTTGTCATTTTTGGTAGTGATTTTATTCGCCTATTAGATGCACAATGAGATGGAGAATCTGATAAACCCCACTTCCGGTAGCCTAGCTGCAAGGGAAATGCCTTAAATTGCCGTTTGAAGCTTCAACTTTGGGTTCCCAGTTCACGACATTTGGGTATCGTAAAAAAAAGTCGATTAAGATTTGTCATTTTTGGTAGTGATTTTATTCGCCTATTAGATGCACAATGAGTTGGAGAATCTGATAAACCCCACTTCCGGTAGTCTAGCTGCAAGAGAAATGCCTTAAATTGCCGTTTGAAGCTTCAACTTTGGGTTCCCAGTTCACGACATTTGGGTATCGTAAAAAAAAGTCGATTAAGATTTGTCATTTTTGGTAGTGATTTTATTCGCCTATTAGATGCACAATGAGTTGGAGAATCTGATAAACCCCACTTCCGGTAGCCTAGCTGCAAGGGAAATGCCTTAAATTGCCGTTTGAAGCTTCAACTTTGGGTTCCCAGTTCACGTTATTTGGGTATCGTAAAAAAAAGTCGATTAAGATTTGTCATTTTTGGTAGTGATTTTATTCGCCTATTAGATGCACAATGAGATGGAGAATCTGATAAACCCCACTTCCGGTAGCCTAGCTGCAAGGGAAATGCCTTAAATTGCCGTTTGAAGCTTCAACTTTGGGTTCCCAGTTCACGACATTTGGGTATCGTAAAAAAAAGTCGATTAAGATTTGTCATTTTTGGTAGTGATTTTATTCGCCTATTAGATGCACAATGAGTTGGAGAATCTGATAAACCCCACTTCCGGTAGCCTAGCTGCAAGAGAAATGCCTTAAATTGCCGTTTGAAGCTTCAACTTTGGGTTCCCAGTTCACGACATTTGGGTATCGTAAAAAAAAGTCGATTAAGATTTGTCATTTTTGGTAGTGATTTTATTCGCCTATTAGATGCACAATGAGTTGGAGAATCTGATAAACCCCACTTCCGGTAGCCTAGCTGCAAGAGAAATGCCTTAAATTGCCGTTTGAAGCTACAACTTTGGGTTCCCAGTTCACGACATTTGGGTATCGTAAAAAAAAGTCGATTAAGATTTGTCATTTTTGGTAGTGATTTTATTCGCCTATTAGATGCACAATGAGTTGGAGAATCTGATAAACCCCACTTCCGGTAGCCTAGCTGCAAGGGAAATGCCTTAAATTGCCGTTTGAAGCTTCAACTTTGGGTTCCCAGTTCACGACATTTGGGTATCGTAAAAAAAAGTCGATTAAGATTTGTCATTTTTGGTAGTGATTTTATTCGCCTATTAGATGCACAATGAGATGGAGAATCTGATAAACCCCACTTCCGGTAGCCTAGCTGCAAGGGAAATGCCTTAAATTGCCGTTTGAAGCTTCAACTTTGGGTTCCCAGTTCACGACATTTGGGTATCGTAAAAAAAAGTCGATTAAGATTTGTCATTTTTGGTAGTGATTTTATTCGCCTATTAGATGCACAATGAGATGGAGAATCTGATAAACCCCACTTCCGGTAGCCTAGCTGCAAGGGAAATGCCTTAAATTGCCGTTTGAAGCTTCAACTTTGGGTTCCCAGTTCACGACATTTGGGTATCGTAAAAAAAAGTCGATTAAGATTTGTCATTTTTGGTAGTGATTTTATTCGCCTATTAGATGCACAATGAGATGGAGAATCTGATAAACCCCACTTCCGGTAGCCTAGCTGCAAGGGAAATGCCTTAAATTGCCGTTTGAAGCTTCAACTTTGGGGTCCCAGTTCACGACATTTGGGTATCGTAAAAAAAAGTCGATTAAGATTTGTCATTTTTGGTAGTGATTTTATTCGCCTATTAGATGCACAATGAGTTGGAGAATCTGATAAACCCCACTTCCGGTAGCCTAGCTGCAAGAGAAATGCCTTAAATTGCCGTTTGAAGCTTCAACTTTGGGTTCCCAGTTCACGACATTTGGGTATCGTAAAAAAAAGTCGATTAAGATTTGTCATTTTTGGTAGTGATTTTATTCGCCTATTAGATGCACAATGAGATGGAGAATCTGATAAACCCCACTTCCGGTAGCCTAGCTGCAAGGGAAATGCCTTAAATTGCCGTTTGAAGCTTCAACTTTGGGTTCCCAGTTCACGTTATTTGGGTATCGTAAAAAAAAGTCGATTAAGATTTGTCATTTTTGGTAGTGATTTTATTCGCCTATTAGATGCACAATGAGATGGAGAATCTGATAAACCCCACTTCCGGTAGCCTAGCTGCAAGGGAAATGCCTTAAATTGCCGTTTGAAGCTTCAACTTTGGGTTCCCAGTTCACGACATTTGGGTATCGTAAAAAAAAGTCGATTAAGATTTGACATTTTTGGTAGTGATTTTATTCGCCTATTAGATGCACAATGAGTTGGAGAATCTGATAAACCCCACTTCCGGTAGCCTAGCTGCAAGAGAAATGCCTTAAATTGCCGTTTGAAGCTTCAACTTTGGGTTCCCAGTTCACGACATTTGGGTATCGTAAAAAAAAGTCGATTAAGATTTGTCATTTTTGGTAGTGATTTTATTCGCCTATTAGATGCACAATGAGTTGGAGAATCTGATAAACCCCACTTCCGGTAGCCTAGCTGCAAGAGAAATGCCTTAAATTGCCGTTTGAAGCTTCAACTTTGGGTTCCCAGTTCACGACATTTGGGTATCGTAAAAAAAAGTCGATTAAGATTTGTCATTTTTGGTAGTGATTTTATTCGCCTATTAGATGCACAATGAGATGGAGAATCTGATAAACCCCACTTCCGGTAGCCTAGCTGCAAGGGAAATGCCTTAAATTGCCGTTTGAAGCTTCAACTTTGGGTTCCCAGTTCACGACATTTGGGTATCGTAAAAAAAAGTCGATTAAGATTTGTCATTTTTGGTAGTGATTTTATTCGCCTATTAGATGCACAATGAGTTGGAGAATCTGATAAACCCCACTTCCGGTAGCCTAGCTGCAAGAGAAATGCCTTAAATTGCCGTTTGAAGCTTCAACTTTGGGTTCCCAGTTCACGACATTTGGGTATCGTAAAAAAAAGTCGATTAAGATTTGTCATTTTTGGTAGTGATTTTATTCGCCTATTAGATGCACAATGAGTTGGAGAATCTGATAAACCCCACTTCCGGTAGCCTAGCTGCAAGGGAAATGCCTTAAATTGCCGTTTGAAGCTTCAACTTTGGGTTCCCAGTTCACGACATTTGGGTATCGTAAAAAAAAGTCGATTAAGATTTGTCATTTTTGGTAGTGATTTTATTCGCCTATTAGATGCACAATGAGATGGAGAATCTGATAAACCCCACTTCCGGTAGCCTAGCTGCAAGGGAAATGCCTTAAATTGCCGTTTGAAGCTTCAACTTTGGGTTCCCAGTTCACGACATTTGGGTATCGTAAAAAAAAGTCGATTAAGATTTGTCATTTTTGGTAGTGATTTTATTCGCCTATTAGATGCACAATGAGATGGAGAATCTGATAAACCCCACTTCCGGTAGCCTAGCTGCAAGGGAAATGCCTTAAATTGCCGTTTGAAGCTTCAACTTTGGGTTCCCAGTTCACGACATTTGGGTATCGTAAAAAAAAGTCGATTAAGATTTGTCATTTTTGGTAGTGATTTTATTCGCCTATTAGATGCACAATGAGATGGAGAATCTGATAAACCCCACTTCCGGTAGCCTAGCTGCAAGGGAAATGCCTTAAATTGCCGTTTGAAGCTTCAACTTTGGGTTCCCAGTTCACGACATTTGGGTATCGTAAAAAAAAGTCGATTAAGATTTGTCATTTTTGGTAGTGATTTTATTCGCCTATTAGATGCACAATGAGTTGGAGAATCTGATAAACCCCACTTCCGGTAGCCTAGCTGCAAGAGAAATTCCTTAAATTGCCGTTTGAAGCTTCAACTTTGGGTTCCCAGTTCACGACATTTGGGTATCGTAAAAAAAAGTCGATTAAGATTTGTCATTTTTGGTAGTGATTTTATTCGCCTATTAGATGTACAATGAGTTGGAGAATCTGATAAACCCCACTTCCGGTAGCCTAGCTGCAAGGGAAATGCCTTAAATTGCCGTTTGAAGCTTCAACTTTGGGTTCCCAGTTCACGACATTTGGGTATCGTAAAAAAAAGTCGATTAAGATTTGTCATTTTTGGTAGTGATTTTATTCGCCTATTAGATGCACAATGAGATGGAGAATCTGATAAACCCCACTTCCGGTAGCCTAGCTGCAAGGGAAATGCCTTAAATTGCCGTTTGAAGCTTCAACTTTGGGTTCCCAGTTCACGACATTTGGGTATCGTAAAAAAAAGTCGATTAAGATTTGTCATTTTTGGTAGTGATTTTATTCGCCTATTAGATGCACAATGAGATGGAGAATCTGATAAACCCCACTTCCGGTAGCCTAGCTGCAAGGGAAATGCCTTAAATTGCCGTTTGAAGCTTCAACTTTGGGTTCCCAGTTCACGACATTTGGGTATCGTAAAAAAAAGTCGATTAAGATTTGTCATTTTTGGTAGTGATTTTATTCGCCTATTAGATGCACAATGAGTTGGACAATCAGATAAACCCCACTTCCGGTAGCCTAGCTGCAAGAGAAATGCCTTAAATTGCCGTTTGAAGCTTCAACTTTGGGTTCCCAGTTCACGACATTTGGGTATCGTAAAAAAAAGTCGATTAAGATTTGTCATTTTTGGTAGTGATTTTATTCGCCTATTAGATGCACAATGAGATGGAGAATCTGATAAACCCCACTTCCGGTAGCCTAGCTGCAAGGGAAATGCCTTAAATTGCCGTTTGAAGCTTCAACTTTGGGTTCCCAGTTCACGTTATTTGGGTATCGTAAAAAAAAGTCGATTAAGATTTGTCATTTTTGGTAGTGATTTTATTCGCCTATTAGATGCACAATGAGATGGAGAATCTGATAAACCCCACTTCCGGTAGCCTAGCTGCAAGGGAAATGCCTTAAATTGCCGTTTGAAGCTTCAACTTTGGGTTCCCAGTTCACGACATTTGGGTATCGTAAAAAAAAGTCGATTAAGATTTGTCATTTTTGGTAGTGATTTTATTCGCCTATTAGATGCACAATGAGTTGGAGAATCTGATAAACCCCACTTCCGGTAGCCTAGCTGCAAGAGAAATGCCTTAAATTGCCGTTTGAAGCTTCAACTTTGGGTTCCCAGTTCACGACATTTGGGTATCGTAAAAAAAAGTCGATTAAGATTTGTCATTTTTGGTAGTGATTTTATTCGCCTATTAGATGCACAATGAGTTGGAGAATCTGATAAACCCCACTTCCGGTAGCCTAGCTGCAAGAGAAATGCCTTAAATTGCCGTTTGAAGCTTCAACTTTGGGTTCCCAGTTCACGACATTTGGGTATCGTAAAAAAAAGTCGATTAAGATTTGTCATTTTTGGTAGTGATTTTATTCGCCTATTAGATGCACAATGAGTTGGAGAATCTGATAAACCCCACTTCCGGTAGCCTAGCTGCAAGGGAAATGCCTTAAATTGCCGTTTGAAGCTTCAACTTTGGGTTCCCAGTTCACGACATTTGGGTATCGTAAAAAAAAGTCGATTAAGATTTGTCATTTTTGGTAGTGATTTTATTCGCCTATTAGATGCACAATGAGATGGAGAATCTGATAAACCCCACTTCCGGTAGCCTAGCTGCAAGGGAAATGCCTTAAATTGCCGTTTGAAGCTTCAACTTTGGGTTCCCAGTTCACGACATTTGGGTATCGTAAAAAAAAGTCGATTAAGATTTGTCATTTTTGGTAGTGATTTTATTCGCCTATTAGATGCACAATGAGTTGGAGAATCTGATAAACCCCACTTCCGGTAGCCTAGCTGCAAGAGAAATGCCTTAAATTGCCGTTTGAAGCTTCAACTTTGGGTTCCCAGTTCACGACATTTGGGTATCGTAAAAAAAAGTCGATTAAGATTTGTCATTTTTGGTAGTGATTTTATTCGCCTATTAGATGCACAATGAGATGGAGAATCTGATAAACCCCACTTCCGGTAGCCTAGCTGCAAGGGAAATGCCTTAAATTGCCGTTTGAAGCTTCAACTTTGGGTTCCCAGTTCACGTTATTTGGGTATCGTAAAAAAAAGTCGATTAAGATTTGTCATTTTTGGTAGTGATTTTATTCGCCTATTAGATGCACAATGAGTTGGAGAATCTGATAAACCCCACTTCCGGTAGCCTAGCTGCAAGAGAAATGCCTTAAATTGCCGTTTGAAGCTTCAACTTTGGGTTCCCAGTTCACGACATTTGGGTATCGTAAAAAAAAGTCGATTAAGATTTGTCATTTTTGGTAGTGATTTTATTCGCCTATTAGATGCACAATGAGATGGAGAATCTGATAAACCCCACTTCCGGTAGCCTAGCTGCAAGGGAAATGCCTTAAATTGCCGTTTGAAGCTTCAACTTTGGGTTCCCAGTTCACGTTATTTGGGTATCGTAAAAAAAAGTCGATTAAGATTTGTCATTTTTGGTAGTGATTTTATTCACCTATTAGATGCACAATGAGATGGAGAATCTGATAAACCCCACTTCCGGTAGCCTAGCTGCAAGGGAAATGCCTTAAATTGCCGTTTGAAGCTTCAACTTTTGGTTCCCAGTTCACGACATTTGGGTATCGTAAAAAAAAGTCGATTAAGATTTGTCATTTTTGGTAGTGATTTTATTCGCCTATTAGATGCACAATGAGATGGAGAATCTGATAAACCCCACTTCCGGTAGCCTAGCTGCAAGGGAAATGCCTTAAATTGCCGTTTGAAGCTTCAACTTTGGGTTCCCAGTTCACGACATTTGGGTATCGTAAAAAAAAGTCGATTAAGATTTGTCATTTTTGGTAGTGATTTTATTCGCCTATTAGATGCACAATGAGTTGGAGAATCTGATAAACCCCACTTCCGGTAGCCTAGCTGCAAGAGAAATGCCTTAAATTGCCGTTTGAAGCTTCAACTTTGGGTTCCCAGTTCACGACATTTGGGTATCGTAAAAAAAAGTCGATTAAGATTTGTCATTTTTGGTAGTGATTTTATTCGCCTATTAGATGCACAATGAGTTGGAGAATCTGATAAACCCCACTTCCGGTAGCCTAGCTGCAAGAGAAATGCCTTAAATTGCCGTTTGAAGCTTCAACTTTGGGTTCCCAGTTCACGACATTTGGGTATCGTAAAAAAAAGTCGATTAAGATTTGTCATTTTTGGTAGTGATTTTATTCGCCTATTAGATGCACAATGAGATGGAGAATCTGATAAACCCCACTTCCGGTAGCCTAGCTGCAAGGGAAATGCCTTAAATTGCCGTTTGAAGCTTCAACTTTGGGTTCCCAGTTCACGACATTTGGGTATCGTAAAAAAAAGTCGATTAAGATTTGTCATTTTTGGTAGTGATTTTATTCGCCTATTAGATGCACAATGAGTTGGAGAATCTGATAAACCCCACTTCCGGTAGCCTAGCTGCAAGAGAAATGCCTTAAATTGCCGTTTGAAGCTTCAACTTTGGGTTCCCAGTTCACGACATTTGGGTATCGTAAAAAAAAGTCGATTAAGATTTGTCATTTTTGGTAGTGATTTTATTCGCCTATTAGATGCACAATGAGTTGGAGAATCTGATAAACCCCACTTCCGGTAGTCTAGCTGCAAGAGAAATGCCTTAAATTGCCGTTTGAAGCTTCAACTTTGGGTTCCCAGTTCACGACATTTGGGTATCGTAAAAAAAAGTCGATTAAGATTTGTCATTTTTGGTAGTGATTTTATTCGCCTATTAGATGCACAATGAGTTGGAGAATCTGATAAACCCCACTTCCGGTAGCCTAGCTGCAAGGGAAATGCCTTAAATTGCCGTTTGAAGCTTCAACTTTGGGTTCCCAGTTCACGTTATTTGGGTATCGTAAAAAAAAGTCGATTAAGATTTGTCATTTTTGGTAGTGATTTTATTCGCCTATTAGATGCACAATGAGATGGAGAATCTGATAAACCCCACTTCCAGTAGCCTAGCTGCAAGGGAAATGCCTTAAATTGCCGTTTGAAGCTTCAACTTTGGGTTCCCAGTTCACGACATTTGGGTATCGTAAAAAAAAGTCGATTAAGATTTGTCATTTTTGGTAGTGATTTTATTCGCCTATTAGATGCACAATGAGTTGGAGAATCTGATAAACCCCACTTCCGGTAGCCTAGCTGCAAGAGAAATGCCTTAAATTGCCGTTTGAAGCTTCAACTTTGGGTTCCCAGTTCACGACATTTGGGTATCGTAAAAAAAAGTCGATTAAGATTTGTCATTTTTGGTAGTGATTTTATTCGCCTATTAGATGCACAATGAGTTGGAGAATCTGATAAACCCCACTTCCGGTAGCCTAGCTGCAAGAGAAATGCCTTAAATTGCCGTTTGAAGCTTCAACTTTGGGTTCCCAGTTCACGACATTTGGGTATCGTAAAAAAAAGTCGATTAAGATTTGTCATTTTTGGTAGTGATTTTATTCGCCTATTAGATGCACAATGAGTTGGAGAATCTGATAAACCCCACTTCCGGTAGCCTAGCTGCAAGGGAAATGCCTTAAATTGCCGTTTGAAGCTTCAACTTTGGGTTCCCAGTTCACGACATTTGGGTATCGTAAAAAAAAGTCGATTAAGATTTGTCATTTTTGGTAGTGATTTTATTCGCCTATTAGATGCACAATGAGATGGAGAATCTGATAAACCCCACTTCCGGTAGCCTAGCTGCAAGGGAAATGCCTTAAATTGCCGTTTGAAGCTTCAACTTTGGGTTCCCAGTTCACGACATTTGGGTATCGTAAAAAAAAGTCGATTAAGATTTGTCATTTTTGGTAGTGATTTTATTCGCCTATTAGATGCACAATGAGATGGAGAATCTGATAAACCCCACTTCCGGTAGCCTAGCTGCAAGGGAAATGCCTTAAATTGCCGTTTGAAGCTTCAACTTTGGGTTCCCAGTTCACGACATTTGGGTATCGTAAAAAAAAGTCGATTAAGATTTGTCATTTTTGGTAGTGATTTTATTCGCCTATTAGATGCACAATGAGTTGGACAATCAGATAAACCCCACTTCCGGTAGCCTAGCTGCAAGAGAAATGCCTTAAATTGCCGTTTGAAGCTTCAACTTTGGGTTCCCAGTTCACGACATTTGGGTATCGTAAAAAAAAGTCGATTAAGATTTGTCATTTTTGGTAGTGATTTTATTCGCCTATTAGATGCACAATGAGATGGAGAATCTGATAAACCCCACTTCCGGTAGCCTAGCTGCAAGGGAAATGCCTTAAATTGCCGTTTGAAGCTTCAACTTTGGGTTCCCAGTTCACGTTATTTGGGTATCGTAAAAAAAAGTCGATTAAGATTTGTCATTTTTGGTAGTGATTTTATTCGCCTATTAGATGCACAATGAGATGGAGAATCTGATAAACCCCACTTCCGGTAGCCTAGCTGCAAGGGAAATGCCTTAAATTGCCGTTTGAAGCTTCAACTTTGGGTTCCCAGTTCACGACATTTGGGTATCGTAAAAAAAAGTCGATTAAGATTTGTCATTTTTGGTAGTGATTTTATTCGCCTATTAGATGCACAATGAGTTGGAGAATCTGATAAACCCCACTTCCGGTAGCCTAGCTGCAAGAGAAATGCCTTAAATTGCCGTTTGAAGCTTCAACTTTGGGTTCCCAGTTCACGACATTTGGGTATCGTAAAAAAAAGTCGATTAAGATTTGTCATTTTTGGTAGTGATTTTATTCGCCTATTAGATGCACAATGAGTTGGAGAATCTGATAAACCCCACTTCCGGTAGCCTAGCTGCAAGAGAAATGCCTTAAATTGCCGTTTGAAGCTTCAACTTTGGGTTCCCAGTTCACGACATTTGGGTATCGTAAAAAAAAGTCGATTAAGATTTGTCATTTTTGGTAGTGATTTTATTCGCCTATTAGATGCACAATGAGTTGGAGAATCTGATAAACCCCACTTCCGGTAGCCTAGCTGCAAGGGAAATGCCTTAAATTGCCGTTTGAAGCTTCAACTTTGGGTTCCCAGTTCACGACATTTGGGTATCGTAAAAAAAAGTCGATTAAGATTTGTCATTTTGGTAGTGATTTTATTCGCCTATTAGATGCACAATGAGATGGAGAATCTGATAAACCCCACTTCCGGTAGCCTAGCTGCAAGGGAAATGCCTTAAATTGCCGTTTGAAGCTTCAACTTTGGGTTCCCAGTTCACGACATTTGGGTATCGTAAAAAAAAGTCGATTAAGATTTGTCATTTTTGGTAGTGATTTTATTCGCCTATTAGATGCACAATGAGTTGGAGAATCTGATAAACCCCACTTCCGGTAGCCTAGCTGCAAGAGAAATGCCTTAAATTGCCGTTTGAAGCTTCAACTTTGGGTTCCCAGTTCACGACATTTGGGTATCGTAAAAAAAGTCGATTAAGATTTGTCATTTTTGGTAGTGATTTTATTCGCCTATTAGATGCACAATGAGTTGGAGAATCTGATAAACCCCACTTCCGGTAGCCTAGCTGCAAGAGAAATGCCTTAAATTGCCGTTTGAAGCTTCAACTTTGGGTTCCCAGTTCACGACATTTGGGTATCGTAAAAAAAAGTCGATTAAGATTTGTCATTTTTGGTAGTGATTTTATTCGCCTATTAGATGCACAATGAGATGGAGAATCTGATAAACCCCACTTCCGGTAGTCTAGCTGCAAGAGAAATGCCTTAAATTGCCGTTTGAAGCTTCAACTTTGGGTTCCCAGTTCACGACATTTGGGTATCGTAAAAAAAAGTCGATTAAGATTTGTCATTTTTGGTAGTGATTTTATTCGCCTATTAGATGCACAATGAGTTGGAGAATCTGATAAACCCCACTTCCGGTAGCCTAGCTTCAAGGGAAATGCCTTAAATTGCCGTTTGAAGCTTCAACTTTGGGTTCCCAGTTCACGTTATTTGGGTATCGTAAAAAAAAGTCGATTAAGATTTGTCATTTTTGGTAGTGATTTTATTCGCCTATTAGATGCACAATGAGTTGGAGAATCTGATAAACCCCACTTCCGGTAGCCTAGCTGCAAGAGAAATGCCTTAAATTGCCGTTTGAAGCTTCAACTTTGGGTTCCCAGTTCACGACATTTGGGTATCGTAAAAAAAAGTCGATTAAGATTTGTCATTTTTGGTAGTGATTTTATTCGCCTATTAGATGCACAATGAGTTGGAGAATCTGATAAACCCCACTTCCGGTAGCCTAGCTGCAAGAGAAATGCCTTAAATTGCCGTTTGAAGCTTCAACTTTGGGTTCCCAGTTCACGACATTTGGGTATCGTAAAAAAAAGTCGATTAAGATTTGTCATTTTTGGTAGTGATTTTATTCGCCTATTAGATGCACAATGAGATGGAGAATCTGATAAACCCCACTTCCGGTAGCCTAGCTGCAAGGGAAATGCCTTAAATTGCCGTTTGAAGCTTCAACTTTGGGTTCCCAGTTCACGACATTTGGGTATCGTAAAAAAAAGTCGATTAAGATTTGTCATTTTTGGTAGTGATTTTATTCGCCTATTAGATGCACAATGAGTTGGAGAATCTGATAAACCCCACTTCCGGTAGCCTAGCTGCAAGAGAAATGCCTTAAATTGCCGTTTGAAGCTTCAACTTTGGGTTCCCAGTTCACGACATTTGGGTATCGTAAAAAAAAGTCGATTAAGATTTGTCATTTTTGGTAGTGATTTTATTCGCCTATTAGATGCACAATGAGTTGGAGAATCTGATAAACCCCACTTCCGGTAGTCTAGCTGCAAGAGAAATGCCTTAAATTGCCGTTTGAAGCTTCAACTTTGGGTTCCCAGTTCACGACATTTGGGTATCGTAAAAAAAAGTCGATTAAGATTTGTCATTTTTGGTAGTGATTTTATTCGCCTATTAGATGCACAATGAGTTGGAGAATCTGATAAACCCCACTTCCGGTAGCCTAGCTGCAAGGGAAATGCCTTAAATTGCCGTTTGAAGCTTCAACTTTGGGTTCCCAGTTCACGTTATTTGGGTATCGTAAAAAAAAGTCGATTAAGATTTGTCATTTTTGGTAGTGATTTTATTCGCCTATTAGATGCACAATGAGATGGAGAATCTGATAAACCCCACTTCCGGTAGCCTAGCTGCAAGGGAAATGCCTTAAATTGCCGTTTGAAGCTTCAACTTTGGGTTCCCAGTTCACGACATTTGGGTATCGTAAAAAAAAGTCGATTAAGATTTGTCATTTTTGGTAGTGATTTTATTCGCCTATTAGATGCACAATGAGTTGGAGAATCTGATAAACCCCACTTCCGGTAGCCTAGCTGCAAGAGAAATGCCTTAAATTGCCGTTTGAAGCTTCAACTTTGGGTTCCCAGCTCACGACATTTGGGTATCGTAAAAAAAAGTCGATTAAGATTTGTCATTTTTGGTAGTGATTTTATTCGCCTATTAGATGCACAATGAGTTGGAGAATCTGATAAACCCCACTTCCGGTAGCCTAGCTGCAAGAGAAATGCCTTAAATTGCCGTTTGAAGCTTCAACTTTGGGTTCCCAGTTCACGACATTTGGGTATCGTAAAAAAAAGTCGATTAAGATTTGTCATTTTTGGTAGTGATTTTATTCGCCTATTAGATGCACAATGAGATGGAGAATCTGATAAACCCCACTTCCGGTAGCCTAGCTGCAAGGGAAATGCCTTAAATTGCCGTTTGAAGCTTCAACTTTGGGTTCCCAGTTCACGACATTTGGGTATCGTAAAAAAAAGTCGATTAAGATTTGTCATTTTTGGTAGTGATTTTATTCGCCTATTAGATGCACAATGAGTTGGAGAATCTGATAAACCCCACTTCCGGTAGCCTAGCTGCAAGAGAAATGCCTTAAATTGCCGTTTGAAGCTTCAACTTTGGGTTCCCAGTTCACGACATTTGGGTATCGTAAAAAAAAGTCGATTAAGATTTGTCATTTTTGGTAGTGATTTTATTCGCCTATTAGATGCACAATGAGTTGGAGAATCTGATAAACCCCACTTCCGGTAGCCTAGCTGCAACGGAAATGCCTTAAATTGCCGTTTGAAGCTTCAACTTTGGGTTCCCAGTTCACGACATTTGGGTATCGTAAAAAAAAGTCGATTAAGATTTGTCATTTTTGGTAGTGATTTTATTCGCCTATTAGATGCACAATGAGATGGAGAATCTGATAAACCCCACTTCCGGTAGCCTAGCTGCAAGGGAAATGCCTTAAATTGCCGTTTGAAGCTTCAACTTTGGGTTCCCAGTTCACGACATTTGGGTATCGTAAAAAAAAGTCGATTAAGATTTGTCATTTTTGGTAGTGATTTTATTCGCCTATTAGATGCACAATGAGATGGAGAATCTGATAAACCCCACTTCCGGTAGCCTAGCTGCAAGGGAAATGCCTTAAATTGCCGTTTGAAGCTTCAACTTTGGGTTCCCAGTTCACGACATTTGGGTATCGTAAAAAAAAGTCGATTAAGATTTGTCATTTTTGGTAGTGATTTTATTCGCCTATTAGATGCACAATGAGATGGAGAATCTGATAAACCCCACTTCCGGTAGCCTAGCTGCAAGGGAAATGCCTTAAATTGCCGTTTGAAGCTTCAACTTTGGGTTCCCAGTTCACGACATTTGGGTATCGTAAAAAAAAGTCGATTAAGATTTGTCATTTTTGGTAGTGATTTTATTCGCCTATTAGATGCACAATGAGTTGGAGAATCTGATAAACCCCACTTCCGGTAGCCTAGCTGCAAGAGAAATGCCTTAAATTGCCGTTTGAAGCTTCAACTTTGGGTTCCCAGTTCACGACATTTGGGTATCGTAAAAAAAAGTCGATTAAGATTTGTCATTTTTGGTAGTGATTTTATTCGCCTATTAGATGCACAATGAGATGGAGAATCTGATAAACCCCACTTCCGGTAGCCTAGCTGCAAGGGAAATGCCTTAAATTGCCGTTTGAAGCTTCAACTTTGGGTTCCCAGTTCACGTTATTTGGGTATCGTAAAAAAAAGTCGATTAAGATTTGTCATTTTTGGTAGTGATTTTATTCGCCTATTAGATGCACAATGAGATGGAGAATCTGATAAACCCCACTTCCGGTAGCCTAGCTGCAAGGGAAATGCCTTAAATTGCCGTTTGAAGCTTCAACTTTGGGTTCCCAGTTCACGACATTTGGGTATCGTAAAAAAAAGTCGATTAAGATTTGTCATTTTTGGTAGTGATTTTATTCGCCTATTAGATGCACAATGAGTTGGAGAATCTGATAAACCCCACTTCCGGTAGCCTAGCTGCAAGAGAAATGCCTTAAATTGCCGTTTGAAGCTTCAACTTTGGGTTCCCAGTTCACGATATTTGGGTATCGTAAAAAAAAGTCGATTAAGATTTGTCATTTTTGGTAGTGATTTATTCGCCTATTAGATGCACAATGAGTTGGAGAATCTGATAAACCCCACTTCCGGTAGCCTAGCTGCAAGAGAAATGCCTTAAATTGCCGTTTGAAGCTTCAACTTTGGGTTCCCAGTTCACGACATTTGGGTATCGTAAAAAAAAGTCGATTAAGATTTGTCATTTTTGGTAGTGATTTTATTCGCCTATTAGATGCACAATGAGTTGGAGAATCTGATAAACCCCACTTCCGGTAGCCTAGCTGCAAGGGAAATGCCTTAAATTGCCGTTTGAAGCTTCAACTTTTGGTTCCCAGTTCACGACATTTGGGTATCGTAAAAAAAAGTCGATTAAGATTTGTCATTTTTGGTAGTGATTTTATTCGCCTATTAGATGCAACAATGAGATGGACCGACTGATAAACCCCACTTCCGGTAGCCTAGCTGCAAGGGAAATGCCTTAAATTGCCGTTTGAAGCTTCAACTTTGGGTTCCCAGTTCACGACATTTGGGTATCGTAAAAAAAAGTCGATTAAGATTTGTCATTTTTGGTAGTGATTTTATTCGCCTATTAGATGCACAATGAGATGGAGAATCTGATAAACCCCACTTCCGGTAGCCTAGCTGCAAGGGAAATGCCTTAAATTGCCGTTTGAAGCTTCAACTTTGGGTTCCCAGTTCACGACATTTGGGTATCGTAAAAAAAAGTCGATTAAGATTTGTCATTTTTGGTAGTGATTTTATTCGCCTATTAGATGCACAATGAGATGGAGAATCTGATAAACCCCACTTCCGGTAGCCTAGCTGCAAGGGAAATGCCTTAAATTGCCGTTTGAAGCTTCAACTTTGGGTTCCCAGTTCACGACATTTGGGTATCGTAAAAAAAAGTCGATTAAGATTTGTCATTTTTGGTAGTGATTTTATTCGCCTATTAGATGCACAATGAGTTGGAGAATCTGATAAACCCCACTTCCGGTAGCCTAGCTGCAAGAGAAATGCCTTAAATTGCCGTTTGAAGCTTCAACTTTGGGTTCCCAGTTCACGACATTTGGGTATCGTAAAAAAAAGTCGATTAAGATTTGTCATTTTTGGTAGTGATTTTATTCGCCTATTAGATGCACAATGAGATGGAGAATCTGATAAACCCCACTTCCGGTAGCCTAGCTGCAAGGGAAATGCCTTAAATTGCCGTTTGAAGCTTCAACTTTGGGTTCCCAGTTCACGTTATTTGGGTATCGTAAAAAAAAGTCGATTAAGATTTGTCATTTTTGGTAGTGATTTTATTCGCCTATTAGATGCACAATGAGATGGAGAATCTGATAAACCCCACTTCCGGTAGCCTAGCTGCAAGGGAAATGCCTTAAATTGCCGTTTGAAGCTTCAACTTTGGGTTCCCAGTTCACGACATTTGGGTATCGTAAAAAAAAGTCGATTAAGATTTGTCATTTTTGGTAGTGATTTTATTCGCCTATTAGATGCACAATGAGTTGGAGAATCTGATAAACCCCACTTCCGGTAGCCTAGCTGCAAGAGAAATGCCTTAAATTGCCGTTTGAAGCTTCAACTTTGGGTTCCCAGTTCACGACATTTGGGTATCGTAAAAAAAAGTCGATTAAGATTTGTCATTTTTGGTAGTGATTTTATTCGCCTATTAGATGCACAATGAGTTGGAGAATCTGATAAACCCCACTTCCGGTAGCCTAGCTGCAAGAGAAATGCCTTAAATTGCCGTTTGAAGCTTCAACTTTGGGTTCCCAGTTCACGACATTTGGGTATCGTAAAAAAAAGTCGATTAAGATTTGTCATTTTTGGTAGTGATTTTATTCGCCTATTAGATGCACAATGAGTTGGAGAATCTGATAAACCCCACTTCCGGTAGCCTAGCTGCAAGAGAAATGCCTTAAATTGCCGTTTGAAGCTTCAACTTTGGGTTCCCAGTTCACGACATTTGGGTATCGTAAAAAAAAGTCGATTAAGATTTGTCATTTTTGGTAGTGATTTTATTCGCCTATTAGATGCACAATGAGATGGAGAATCTGATAAACCCCACTTCCGGTAGCCTAGCTGCAAGGGAAATGCCTTAAATTGCCGTTTGAAGCTTCAACTTTGGGTTCCCAGTTCACGTTATTTGGGTATCGTAAAAAAAAGTCGATTAAGATTTGTCATTTTTGGTAGTGATTTTATTCGCCTATTAGATGCACAATGAGATGGAGAATCTGATAAACCCCACTTCCGGTAGCCTAGCTGCAAGGGAAATGCCTTAAATTGCCGTTTGAAGCTTCAACTTTGGGTTCCCAGTTCACGACATTTGGGTATCGTAAAAAAAAGTCGATTAAGATTTGTCATTTTTGGTAGTGATTTTATTCGCCTATTAGATGCACAATGAGTTGGAGAATCTGATAAACCCCACTTCCGGTAGCCTAGCTGCAAGAGAAATGCCTTAAATTGCCGTTTGAAGCTTCAACTTTGGGTTCCCAGTTCACGATATTTGGGTATCGTAAAAAAAAGTCGATTAAGATTTGTCATTTTTGGTAGTGATTTTATTCGCCTATTAGATGCACAATGAGTTGGAGAATCTGATAAACCCCACTTCCGGTAGCCTAGCTGCAAGAGAAATGCCTTAAATTGCCGTTTGAAGCTTCAACTTTGGTTCCCAGTTCACGACATTTGGGTATCGTAAAAAAAAGTCGATTAAGATTTGTCATTTTTGGTAGTGATTTTATTCGCCTATTAGATGCACAATGAGTTGGAGAATCTGATAAACCCCACTTCCGGTAGCCTAGCTGCAAGGGAAATGCCTTAAATTGCCGTTTGAAGCTTCAACTTTTGGTTCCCAGTTCACGACATTTGGGTATCGTAAAAAAAAGTCGATTAAGATTTGTCATTTTTGGTAGTGATTTTATTCGCCTATTAGATGCACAATGAGATGGAGAATCTGATAAACCCCACTTCCGGTAGCCTAGCTGCAAGGGAAATGCCTTAAATTGCCGTTTGAAGCTTCAACTTTGGGTTCCCAGTTCACGACATTTGGGTATCGTAAAAAAAAGTCGATTAAGATTTGTCATTTTTGGTAGTGATTTTATTCGCCTATTAGATGCACAATGAGATGGAGAATCTGATAAACCCCACTTCCGGTAGCCTAGCTGCAAGGGAAATGCCTTAAATTGCCGTTTGAAGCTTCAACTTTGGGTTCCCAGTTCACGACATTTGGGTATCGTAAAAAAAAGTCGATTAAGATTTGTCATTTTTGGTAGTGATTTTATTCGCCTATTAGATGCACAATGAGATGGAGAATCTGATAAACCCCACTTCCGGTAGCCTAGCTGCAAGGGAAATGCCTTAAATTGCCGTTTGAAGCTTCAACTTTGGGTTCCCAGTTCACGACATTTGGGTATCGTAAAAAAAAGTCGATTAAGATTTGTCATTTTTGGTAGTGATTTTATTCGCCTATTAGATGCACAATGAGTTGGAGAATCTGATAAACCCCACTTCCGGTAGCCTAGCTGCAAGAGAAATGCCTTAAATTGCCGTTTGAAGCTTCAACTTTGGGTTCCCAGTTCACGACATTTGGGTATCGTAAAAAAAAGTCGATTAAGATTTGTCATTTTTGGTAGTGATTTTATTCGCCTATTAGATGCACAATGAGATGGAGAATCTGATAAACCCCACTTCCGGTAGCCTAGCTGCAAGGGAAATGCCTTAAATTGCCGTTTGAAGCTTCAACTTTGGGTTCCCAGTTCACGTTATTTGGGTATCGTAAAAAAAAGTCGATTAAGATTTGTCATTTTTGGTAGTGATTTTATTCGCCTATTAGATGCACAATGAGATGGAGAATCTGATAAACCCCACTTCCGGTAGCCTAGCTGCAAGGGAAATGCCTTAAATTGCCGTTTGAAGCTTCAACTTTGGGTTCCCAGTTCACGACATTTGGGTATCGTAAAAAAAAGTCGATTAAGATTTGTCATTTTTGGTAGTGATTTTATTCGCCTATTAGATGCACAATGAGTTGGAGAATCTGATAAACCCCACTTCCGGTAGCCTAGCTGCAAGAGAAATGCCTTAAATTGCCGTTTGAAGCTTCAACTTTGGGTTCCCAGTTCACGACATTTGGGTATCGTAAAAAAAAGTCGATTAAGATTTGTCATTTTTGGTAGTGATTTTATTCGCCTATTAGATGCACAATGAGTTGGAGAATCTGATAAACCCCACTTCCGGTAGCCTAGCTGCAAGAGAAATGCCTTAAATTGCCGTTTGAAGCTTCAACTTTGGGTTCCCAGTTCACGACATTTGGGTATCGTAAAAAAAAGTCGATTAAGATTTGTCATTTTTGGTAGTGATTTTATTCGCCTATTAGATGCACAATGAGTTGGAGAATCTGATAAACCCCACTTCCGGTAGCCTAGCTGCAAGGGAAATGCCTTAAATTGCCGTTTGAAGCTTCAACTTTGGGTTCCCAGTTCACGACATTTGGGTATCGTAAAAAAAAGTCGATTAAGATTTGTCATTTTTGGTAGTGATTTTATTCGCCTATTAGATGCACAATGAGATGGAGAATCTGATAAACCCCACTTCCGGTAGCCTAGCTGCAAGGGAAATGCCTTAAATTGCCGTTTGAAGCTTCAACTTTGGGTTCCCAGTTCACGACATTTGGGTATCGTAAAAAAAAGTCGATTAAGATTTGTCATTTTTGGTAGTGATTTTATTCGCCTATTAGATGCACAATGAGTTGGAGAATCTGATAAACCCCACTTCCGGTAGCCTAGCTGCAAGAGAAATGCCTTAAATTGCCGTTTGAAGCTTCAACTTTGGGTTCCCAGTTCACGACATTTGGGTATCGTAAAAAAAAGTCGATTAAGATTTGTCATTTTTGGTAGTGATTTTATTCGCCTATTAGATGCACAATGAGATGGAGAATCTGATAAACCCCACTTCCGGTAGCCTAGCTGCAAGGGAAATGCCTTAAATTGCCGTTTGAAGCTTCAACTTTGGGTTCCCAGTTCACGACATTTGGGTATCGTAAAAAAAAGTCGATTAAGATTTGTCATTTTTGGTAGTGATTTTATTCGCCTATTAGATGCACAATGAGTTGGAGAATCTGATAAACCCCACTTCCGGTAGCCTAGCTGCAAGAGAAATGCCTTAAATTGCCGTTTGAAGCTTCAACTTTGGGTTCCCAGTTCACGACATTTGGGTATCGTAAAAAAAAGTCGATTAAGATTTGTCATTTTTGGTAGTGATTTTATTCGCCTATTAGATGCACAATGAGTTGGAGAATCTGATAAACCCCACTTCCGGTAGCCTAGCTGCAAGGGAAATGCCTTAAATTGCCGTTTGAAGCTTCAACTTTGGGTTCCCAGTTCACGACATTTGGGTATCGTAAAAAAAAGTCGATTAAGATTTGTCATTTTTGGTAGTGATTTTATTCGCCTATTAGATGCACAATGAGATGGAGAATCTGATAAACCCCACTTCCGGTAGCCTAGCTGCAAGGGAAATGCCTTAAATTGCCGTTTGAAGCTTCAACTTTGGGTTCCCAGTTCACGACATTTGGGTATCGTAAAAAAAAGTCGATTAAGATTTGTCATTTTTGGTAGTGATTTTATTCGCCTATTAGATGCACAATGAGTTGGAGAATCTGATAAACCCCACTTCCGGTAGCCTAGCTGCAAGAGAAATGCCTTAAATTGCCGTTTGAAGCTTCAACTTTGGGTTCCCAGTTCACGACATTTGGGTATCGTAAAAAAAAGTCGATTAAGATTTGTCATTTTTGGTAGTGATTTTATTCGCCTATTAGATGCACAATGAGATGGAGAATCTGATAAACCCCACTTCCGGTAGCCTAGCTGCAAGGGAAATGCCTTAAATTGCCGTTTGAAGCTTCAACTTTGGGTTCCCAGTTCACGACATTTGGGTATCGTAAAAAAAAGTCGATTAAGATTTGTCATTTTTGGTAGTGATTTTATTCGCCTATTAGATGCACAATGAGTTGGAGAATCTGATAAACCCCACTTCCGGTAGCCTAGCTGCAAGAGAAATGCCTTAAATTGCCGTTTGAAGCTTCAACTTTGGGTTCCCAGTTCACGACATTTGGGTATCGTAAAAAAAAGTCGATTAAGATTTGTCATTTTTGGTAGTGATTTTATTCGCCTATTAGATGCACAATGAGTTGGAGAATCTGATAAACCCCACTTCCGGTAGCCTAGCTGCAAGAGAAATGCCTTAAATTGCCGTTTGAAGCTTCAACTTTGGGTTCCCAGTTCACGACATTTGGGTATCGTAAAAAAAAGTCGATTAAGATTTGTCATTTTTGGTAGTGATTTTATTCGCCTATTAGATGCACAATGAGTTGGAGAATCTGATAAACCCCACTTCCGGTAGCCTAGCTGCAAGAGGAAATGCCTTAAATTGCCGTTTGAAGCTTCAACTTTGGGTTCCCAGTTCACGACATTTGGGTATCGTAAAAAAAAGTCGATTAAGATTTGTCATTTTTGGTAGTGATTTTATTCGCCTATTAGATGCACAATGAGTTGGAGAATCTGATAAACCCCACTTCCGGTAGCCTAGCTGCAAGAGAAATGCCTTAAATTGCCGTTTGAAGCTTCAACTTTGGGTTCCCAGTTCACGACATTTGGGTATCGTAAAAAAAAGTCGATTAAGATTTGTCATTTTTGGTAGTGATTTTATTCGCCTATTAGATGCACAATGAGTTGGAGAATCTGATAAACCCCACTTCCGGTAGCCTAGCTGCAAGAAGAAATGCCTTAAATTGCCGTTTGAAGCTTCAACTTTGGGTTCCCAGTTCACGACATTTGGGTATCGTAAAAAAAAGTCGATTAAGATTTGTCATTTTTGGTAGTGATTTTATTCGCCTATTAGATGCACAATGAGATGGAGAATCTGATAAACCCCACTTCCGGTAGCCTAGCTGCAAGGGAAATGCCTTAAATTGCCGTTTGAAGCTTCAACTTTGGGTTCCCAGTTCACGACATTTGGGTATCGTAAAAAAAAGTCGATTAAGATTTGTCATTTTTGGTAGTGATTTTATTCGCCTATTAGATGCACAATGAGATGGAGAATCTGATAAACCCCACTTCCGGTAGCCTAGCTGCAAGGGAAATGCCTTAAATTGCCGTTTGAAGCTTCAACTTTGGGTTCCCAGTTCACGACATTTGGGTATCGTAAAAAAAAGTCGATTAAGATTTGTCATTTTTGGTAGTGATTTTATTCGCCTATTAGATGCACAATGAGATGGAGAATCTGATAAACCCCACTTCCGGTAGCCTAGCTGCAAGGGAAATGCCTTAAATTGCCGTTTGAAGATTCAACTTTGGGTTCCCAGTTCACGACATTTGGGTATCGTAAAAAAAAGTCGATTAAGATTTGTCATTTTTGGTAGTGATTTTATTCGCCTATTAGATGCACAATGAGTTGGAGAATCTGATAAACCCCACTTCCGGTAGCCTAGCTGCAAGAGAAATGCCTTAAAATTGCCGTTTGAAGCTTCAACTTTGGGTTCCCAGTTCACGACATTTGGGTATCGTAAAAAAAAGTCGATTAAGATTTGTCATTTTTGGTAGTGATTTTATTCGCCTATTAGATGCACAATGAGATGGAGAATCTGATAAACCCCACTTCCGGTAGCCTAGCTGCAAGGGAAATGCCTTAAATTGCCGTTTGAAGCTTCAACTTTGGGTTCCCAGTTCACGTTATTTGGGTATCGTAAAAAAAAGTCGATTAAGATTTGTCATTTTTGGTAGTGATTTTATTCGCCTATTAGATGCACAATGAGATGGAGAATCTGATAAACCCCACTTCCGGTAGCCTAGCTGCAAGGGAAATGCCTTAAATTGCCGTTTGAAGCTTCAACTTTGGGTTCCCAGTTCACGACATTTGGGTATCGTAAAAAAAAGTCGATTAAGATTTGTCATTTTTGGTAGTGATTTTATTCGCCTATTAGATGCACAATGAGTTGGAGAATCTGATAAACCCCACTTCCGGTAGCCTAGCTGCAAGAGAAATGCCTTAAATTGCCGTTTGAAGCTTCAACTTTGGGTTCCCAGTTCACGACATTTGGGTATCGTAAAAAAAAGTCGATTAAGATTTGTCATTTTTGGTAGTGATTTTATTCGCCTATTAGATGCACAATGAGTTGGAGAATCTGATAAACCCCACTTCCGGTAGCCTAGCTGCAAGAGAAATGCCTTAAATTGCCGTTTGAAGCTTCAACTTTGGGTTCCCAGTTCACGACATTTGGGTATCGTAAAAAAAAGTCGATTAAGATTTGTCATTTTTGGTAGTGATTTTATTCGCCTATTAGATGCACAATGAGTTGGAGAATCTGATAAACCCCACTTCCGGTAGCCTAGCTGCAAGGGAAATGCCTTAAATTGCCGTTTGAAGCTTCAACTTTGGGTTCCCAGTTCACGACATTTGGGTATCGTAAAAAAAAGTCGATTAAGATTTGTCATTTTTGGTAGTGATTTTATTCGCCTATTAGATGCACAATGAGATGGAGAATCTGATAAACCCCACTTCCGGTAGCCTAGCTGCAAGGGAAATGCCTTAAATTGCCGTTTGAAGCTTCAACTTTGGGTTCCCAGTTCACGACATTTGGGTATCGTAAAAAAAAGTCGATTAAGATTTGTCATTTTTGGTAGTGATTTTATTCGCCTATTAGATGCACAATGAGTTGGAGAATCTGATAAACCCCACTTCCGGTAGCCTAGCTGCAAGAGAAATGCCTTAAATTGCCGTTTGAAGCTTCAACTTTGGGTTCCCAGTTCACGACATTTGGGTATCGTAAAAAAAAGTCGATTAAGATTTGTCATTTTTGGTAGTGATTTTATTCGCCTATTAGATGCACAATGAGATGGAGAATCTGATAAACCCCACTTCCGGTAGCCTAGCTGCAAGGGAAATGCCTTAAATTGCCGTTTGAAGCTTCAACTTTGGGTTCCCAGTTCACGACATTTGGGTATCGTAAAAAAAAGTCGATTAAGATTTGTCATTTTTGGTAGTGATTTTATTCGCCTATTAGATGCACAATGAGTTGGAGAATCTGATAAACCCCACTTCCGGTAGCCTAG
>CAWVQA010000636.1:0-26000 GCA_963932145.1 Acanthosepion lycidas | reverse complement strand
CTAATAAGCTAATAAAATCACTACCAAAAATGACAAATCTTAATCGACTTTTTTTTTCGATACCCAAATAACGTGAACTTGGAACCCAAAGTTGAAGATTCAAACGGCGATTTAAGGCATTTCTCTTGCAGCTAGGCTACCGGAAGTGGGGTTTATCAGATTCTCCAACTCATTGTGCATCTAATAAGCTAATAAAATCACTACCAAAAATGACAAATCTTAATCGACTTTTTTTTTCGATACCCAAATAACGTGAACTGGGAACCCAAAGTTGAAGCTTCAAACGGCGATTTAAGGCATTTCTCTTGCAGCTAGGCTACCGCAAGTGGGGTTTATCTGATTCTCCAACTCATTGTGCATCTAATAAGCTAATAAAATCACTATCAAAAATGACAAATCTTAATCGACTTTTTTTTTCGATACCCAAATAACGTGAACTGGGAACCCAAAGTTGAAGCTTCAAACGGCAATTTAAGGCATTTCTCTTGCAGCTAGGCTACCGGAAGTGGGGTTTATCAGATTCTCCAACTCATTGTGCATCTAATAAGCTAATAAAATCACTACCAAAAATGACAAATCTTAATCGACTTTTTTTTTCGATACCCAAATAACGTGAACTGGGAACCCAAAGTTGAAGCTTCAAACGGCAATTTAAGGCATTTCTCTTGCAGCTAGGCTACCGGAAGTGGGGTTTATCTGATTCTCCAACTCATTGTGCATCTAATAAGCTAATAAAATCACTACCAAAAATGACAAATCTTAATCGACTTTTTTTTTCGATACCCGAATAACGTGTACTGGGAACCCAAAGTTGAAGCTTCAAACGGCAATTTAAGGCATTTCTCTTGCAGCTAGGCTACCGGAAGTGGGGTTTATCAGATTCTCGAACTCATTGTGCATCTAATAAGCTAATAAAATCACTACCATAAATGACAAATCTTAATCGACTTTTTTTTTCGATACCCAAATAACGTGAACTGGGAACCCAAAGTTGAAGCTTCAAACGGCGATTTAAGGCATTTCTCTTGCAGCTAGGCTACCGGAAGTGGGGTTTATCTGACTCTCCAACTCATTGTGCATCTAATAAGCTAATAAAATCACTACCAAAAATGACAAATCTTAATCGACTTTTTTTTTCGATACCCAAATAACGTGAACTGGGAACCCAAAGTTGAAGCTTCAAACGGCGATTTAAGGCATTTCTCTTGCAGCTAGGCTACCGGAAGTGGGGTTTATCAGATTCTCCAACTCATTATGCATCTAATAAGCTAATAAAATCACTACCAAAAATGACAAATCTTAAACGACTTTTTTTTTCGATACCCAAATAACGTGAACTGGGAACCCAAAGTTGAAGCTTCAAACGGCAATTTAAGGCATTTTTCTTGCAGCTAGGCTACCGGAAGTGGGGTTTATCAGATTCTCCAACTCATTGTGCATGTAATAAGCTAATAAAATCACTACCAAAAATGACAAATCTTAATCGACTTTTTTTTTCGATACCCAAATAACGTGAACTGGGAAGCCAAAGTTGAAGCTTCAAACGGCGATTTAAGGCATTTCTCTTGCAGCTAGGCTACCGGAAGTGGGGTTTATCAGATTCTCCAACTCATTGTGCATGTAATAAGCTAATAAAATCACTACCAAAAATGACAAATCTTAATCGACTTTTTTTTTCGATACCCAAATAACGTGAACTGGGAACACAAAGTTGAAGCTTCAAACGGCAATTTAAGGCATTTCTCTTGCAGCTAGGCTACCAGAAGTGGGGTTTATCAGATTCTCCAACTCATTGTGCATCTAATAATCTAATAAAATCACTACCAAAAATGACAAATCTTAATCGGCTTTTTTTTTCGATACCCAAATAACGTGAACTGGGAACCCAAAGTTGAAGCTTCAAACGGCAATTTATGGCATTTCCCTTGCAGCTAGGCTACCGGAAGTGGGGTTTATCTGATTCTCCAACTCATTGTGCATCTAATAAGCTAATAAAATCACTACCAAAAATGACAAATCTTAATCGACTTTTTTTTTCGATACCCAAATAACGTGAACTGGGAACCCAAAGTTGAAGCTTCAAACGGCGATTTAAGGCATTTCTCTTGCAGCTAGGCTACCGGAAGTGGGGTTTATCAGATTCTCCAACTCATTGTGCATGTAATAAGCTAATAAAATCACTACCAAAAATGACAAATCTTAATCGACTTTTTTTTTCGATACCCAAATAACGTGAACTGGGAACCCAAAGTTGAAGCTTCAAACGGCAATTTAAGGCATTTCTCTTGCAGCTAGGCTACCGGAAGTGGGGTTTATCAGATTCTCCAACTCATTGTGCATCTAATAATCTAATAAAATCACTACCAAAAATGACAAATCTTAATCGACTTTTTTTTTCGATACCCAAATAACGTGAACTGGGAACCCAAAGTTGAAGCTTCAAACGGCAATTTATGGCATTTCCCTTGCAGCTAGGCTACCGGAAGTGGGGTTTATCTGATTCTCCAACTCATTGTGCATCTAATAAGCTAATAAAATCACTACCAAAAATGACAAATCTTAATCGACTTTTTTTTTCGATACCCAAATAACGTTAACTGGGAACCCAAAGTTGAAGCTTCAAACGGCAATTTAAGGCATTTCTCTTGCAGCTAGGCTACCGGAAGTGGGGTTTATCAGATTCTCCAACTCATTGTGCATCTAATAAGCTAATAAAATCACTACCAAAAATGACAAATCTTAATCGACTTTTTTTTTCGATACCCAAATAACGTGAACTGGGAACCCAAAGTTGAAGCTTCAAACGGCAATTTAAGGCATTTCTCTTGCAGCTAGGCTACCGGAAGTGAGGTTTATCAGATTCTCCAACTCATTGTGCATCTAATAAGCTAATAAAATCACTACCAAAAATGACAAATCTTAATCGACTTTTTTTTTCGATACCCAAATAACGTGAGCTGGGAACCCAAAGTTGAAGCTTCAAACGGCGATTTAAGGCATTTCTCTTGCAGCTAGGCTACCGCAAGTGGGGTTTATCTGATTCTCCAACTCATTGTGCATCTAATAAGCTAATAAAATCACTACCAAAAATGACAAATCTTAATCGACTTTTTTTTTCGATACCCAAATAACGTGAACTGGGAACCCAAAGTTGAAGCTTCAAACTTCGATTTAAGGCATTTCTCTTGAAGCTAGGCTACCGGAAGTGGAGTTTATCTGATTCTCCAACTCATTGTGCATCTAATAAGCTAATAAAATCACTACGAAAAATGACAAATCTTTATCGACTTTTTTTTTCGATACCCAAATAACGTGAACTAGGAACCCAAAGTTGAAGCTTCAAACGGCAATTTAAGGCATTTCTCTTGCAGCTAGGCTACCGGAAGTGCGGTTTATCAGATTCTCCAACTCATCGTGCATGTAATAAGCTAATAAAATCTCTACCAAAAATGACAAATCTTAATCGACTTTTTTTTTCGATACCCAAATAACGTGAACTGGGAACCCAAACTTGAAGCTTCAAACGGCGATTTAAGGCATTTCTCTTGCAGCTAGGCTACCGCAAGTGGGGTTTATCTGATTCTCCAACTCATTGTGCATCTAATAATCTAATGAAATCACTACCAAAAATGACAAATCTTAATCGACTTTTTTTTTCGATACCCAAATAACGTGAACTGGGAACCCAAAGTTGAAGCTTCAAACGGCAATTTAAGGCATTTCTCTTCAGCTAGGCTACCGGAAGTGAGGTTTATCAGATTCTCCAACTCATTGTGCATCTAATAAGCTAATAAAATCACTACCAAAAATGACAAATCTTAATCGACTTTTTTTTTCGATACCCAAATAACGTGAACTGGGAACCCAAAGTTGAAGCTTCAAACGGCGATTTAAGGCATTTCTCTTGCAGCTAGGCTACCGCAAGTGGGGTTTATCTGATTCTCCAACACATTGTGCATCTAATAAGCTAATAAAATCACTACCAAAAATGACAAATCTTAATCGACTTTTTTTTTCGATACCCAAATAACGTGAACTGGGAACCCAAAGTTGAAGCTTCAAACGGCGATTTAAGGCATTTCTCTTGAAGCTAGGCTACCGGAAGTGGGGTTTATCTGATTCTCCAACTCATTGTGCATCTAATAAGCTAAGAAAATCACTACGAAAAATGACAAATCTTAATCGACTTTTTTTTTCGATACCCAAATAACGTGAACTAGGAACCCAAAGTTGAAGCTTCAAACGGCAATTTAAGGCATTTCTCTTGCAGCTAGGCTACCAGAAGTGGGGTTTATCTGATTCTCCAAATCATTGTGCATCTAATAAGCTAATAAAATCACTACCAAAAATGACAAATCTTAATCGACTTTTTTTTTCGATACCCAAATAACGTGAACTGGGAACCCAAAGTTGAAGCTTCAAACGGCAATTTAAGGCATTTCTCTTGCAGCTAGGCTACCGGAAGTGGGGTTTATCTGATTCTCCAACTCATTGTGCATCTAATAAGCTAATAAAATCACTACCAAAAATGACAAATCTTAATCGACTTTTTTTTTCGATACCCAAATAACGTGAACTAGGAACCCAAAGTTGAAGCTTCAAACGGCAATTTAAGGCATTTCTCTTGCAGCTAGGCTACCAGAAGTGGGGTTTATCTGATTATCCAAATCATTGTGCATCTAATAAGCTAATAAAATCACTACCAAAAATGACAAATCTTAATCGACTTTTTTTTTCGATACCCAAATAACGTGAACTGGGAACCCAAAGTTGAAGCTTCAAACGGCAATTTAAGGCATTTCTCTTGCAGCTAGGCTACCGGAAGTGGGGTTTATCTGATTCTCCAACTCATTGTGCATCTAATAAGCTAATAAAATCACTACCAAAAATGACAAATCTTAATCGACTTTTTTTTTCGATACCCAAATAACGTGAACTGGGAACCCAAAGTTGAAGCTTCAAACGGCAATTTAAGGCATTTCCCTTGCAGCTAGGCTACCGGAAGTGGGGTTTATCAGATTCTCCAACTCATTGTGCATGTAATAAGCTAATAAAATCACTACCAAAAATGACAAATCTTAATCGACTTTTTCTTTCGATACCCAAATAACGTGAATTGGGAACCCAAAGTTGAAGATTCAAACGGCGATTTAAGGCATTTCTCTTGCAGCTAGGCTACCGGAAGTGGGGTTTATCTGACTCTCCAACTCATTGTGCATCTAATAAGCTAATAAAATCACTACCAAAAATGACAAATCTTAATCGACTTTTTTTTTCGATACCCAAATAACGTGAACTTGGAACCCAAAGTTGAAGATTCAAACGGCGATTTAAGGCATTTCTCTTGCAGCTAGGCTACCGGAAGTGGGGTTTATCAGATTCTCCAACTCATTGTGCATCTAATAAGCTAATAAAATCACTACCAAAAATGACAAATCTTAATCGACTTTTTTTTTCGATACCCAAATAACGTGAACTGGGAACCCAAAGTTGAAGCTTCAAACGGCGATTTAAGGCATTTCTCTTGCAGCTAGGCTACCGCAAGTGGGGTTTATCTGATTCTCCAACTCATTGTGCATCTAATAAGCTAATAAAATCACTATCAAAAATGACAAATCTTAATCGACTTTTTTTTTCGATACCCAAATAACGTGAACTGGGAACCCAAAGTTGAAGCTTCAAACGGCAATTTAAGGCATTTCTCTTGCAGCTAGGCTACCGGAAGTGGGGTTTATCAGATTCTCCAACTCATTGTGCATCTAATAAGCTAATAAAATCACTACCAAAAATGACAAATCTTAATCGACTTTTTTTTTCGATACCCAAATAACGTGAACTGGGAACCCAAAGTTGAAGCTTCAAACGGCAATTTAAGGCATTTCTCTTGCAGCTAGGCTACCGGAAGTGGGGTTTATCTGATTCTCCAACTCATTGTGCATCTAATAAGCTAATAAAATCACTACCAAAAATGACAAATCTTAATCGACTTTTTTTTTCGATACCCGAATAACGTGTACTGGGAACCCAAAGTTGAAGCTTCAAACGGCAATTTAAGGCATTTCTCTTGCAGCTAGGCTACCGGAAGTGGGGTTTATCAGATTCTCCAACTCATTGTGCATCTAATACGCTAATAAAATCACTACCAAAAATGACAAATCTTTATCGACTTTTTTTTTCGATACCCAAATAACGTGAACTAGGAACCCAAAGTTGAAGCTTCAAACGGCAATTTAAGGCATTTCTCTTGCAGCTAGGCTACCGGAAGTGCGGTTTATCAGATTCTCCAACTCATCGTGCATGTAATAAGCTAATAAAATCTCTACCAAAAATGACAAATCTTAATCGACTTTTTTTTTCGATACCCAAATAACGTGAACTGGGAACCCAAACTTGAAGCTTCAAACGGCGATTTAAGGCATTTCTCTTGCAGCTAGGCTACCGCAAGTGGGGTTTATCTGATTCTCCAACTCATTGTGCATCTAATAATCTAATAAAATCACTACCAAAAATGACAAATCTTAATCGACTTTTTTTTTCGATACCCAAATAACGTGAACTGGGAACCCAAAGTTGAAGCTTCAAACGGCAATTTAAGGCATTTCTCTTGCAGCTAGGCTACCGGAAGTGAGGTTTATCAGATTCTCCAACTCATTGTGCATCTAATAAGCTAATAAAATCACTACCAAAAATGACAAATCTTAATCGACTTTTTTTTTCGATACCCAAATAACGTGAACTGGGAACCCAAAGTTGAAGCTTCAAACGGCGATTTAAGGCATTTCTCTTGCAGCTAGGCTACCGCAAGTGGGGTTTATCTGATTCTCCAACACATTGTGCATCTAATAAGCTAATAAAATCACTACCAAAAATGACAAATCTTAATCGACTTTTTTTTTCGATACCCAAATAACGTGAACTGGGAACCAAAAGTTGAAGCTTCAAACGGCGATTTAAGGCATTTCTCTTGAAGCTAGGCTACCGGAAGTGGGGTTTATCTGATTCTCCAACTCATTGTGCATCTAATAAGCTAAGAAAATCACTACGAAAAATGACAAATCTTAATCGACTTTTTTTTTCGATACCCAAATAACGTGAACTAGGAACCCAAAGTTGAAGCTTCAAACGGCAATTTAAGGCATTTCTCTTGCAGCTAGGCTACCAGAAGTGGGGTTTATCTGATTCTCCAAATCATTGTGCATCTAATAAGCTAATAAAATCACTACCAAAAATGACAAATCTTAATCGACTTTTTTTTTCGATACCCAAATAACGTGAACTGGGAACCCAAAGTTGAAGCTTCAAACGGCAATTTAAGGCATTTCTCTTGCAGCTAGGCTACCGGAAGTGGGGTTTATCTGATTCTCCAACTCATTGTGCATCTAATAAGCTAATAAAATCACTACCAAAAATGACAAATCTTAATCGACTTTTTTTTTCGATACCCAAATAACGTGAACTAGGAACCCAAAGTTGAAGCTTCAAACGGCAATTTAAGGCATTTCTCTTGCAGCTAGGCTACCAGAAGTGGGGTTTATCTGATTCTCCAAATCATTGTGCATCTAATAAGCTAATAAAATCACTACCAAAAATGACAAATCTTAATCGACTTTTTTTTTCGATACCCAAATAACGTGAACTGGGAACCCAAAGTTGAAGCTTCAAACGGCAATTTAAGGCATTTCTTATGCAGCTAGGCTACCGGAAGTGGGGTTTATCTGATTCTCCAACTCATTGTGCATCTAATAAGCTAATAAAATCACTACCAAAAATGACAAATCTTAATCGACTTTTTTTTTCGATACCCAAATAACGTGAACTGGGAACCCAAAGTTGAAGCTTCAAACGGCAATTTAAGGCATTTCCCTTGCAGCTAGGCTACCGGAAGTGGGGTTTATCAGATTCTCCAACTCATTGTGCATGTAATAAGCTAATAAAATCACTACCAAAAATGACAAATCTTAATCGACTTTTTCTTTCGATACCCAAATAACGTGAATTGGGAACCCAAAGTTGAAGCTTCAAACGGCGATTTAAGGCATTTCTCTTGCAGCTAGGCTACCGGAAGTGGGGTTTATCTGACTCTCCAACTCATTGTGCATCTAATAAGCTAATAAAATCACTACCAAAAATGACAAATCTTAATCGACTTTTTTTTTCGATACCCAAATAACGTGAACTTGGAACCCAAAGTTGAAGATTCAAACGGGGATTTAAGGCATTTCTCTTGCAGCTAGGCTACCGGAAGTGGGGTTTATCAGATTCTCCAACTCATTGTGCATCTAATAAGCTAATAAAATCACTACCAAAAATGACAAATCTTAATCGACTTTTTTTTTCGATACCCAAATAACGTGAACTGGGAACCCAAAGTTGAAGCTTCAAACGGCGATTTAAGGCATTTCTCTTGCAGCTAGGCTACCGCAAGTGGGGTTTATCTGATTCTCCAACTCATTGTGCATCTAATAAGCTAATAAAATCACTATCAAAAATGACAAATCTTAATCGACTTTTTTTTTCGATACCCAAATAACGTGAACTGGGAACCCAAAGTTGAAGCTTCAAACGGCAATTTAAGGCATTTCTCTTGCAGCTAGGCTACCGGAAGTGGGGTTTATCAGATTCTCCAACTCATTGTGCATCTAATAAGCTAATAAAATCACTACCAAAAATGACAAATCTTAATCGACTTTTTTTTTCGATACCCAAATAACGTGAACTGGGAACCCAAAGTTGAAGCTTCAAACGGCAATTTAAGGCATTTCTCTTGCAGCTAGGCTACCGGAAGTGGGGTTTATCTGATTCTCCAACTCATTGTGCATCTAATAAGCTAATAAAATCACTACCAAAAATGACAAATCTTAATCGACTTTTTTTTTCGATACCCGAATAACGTGTACTGGGAACCCAAAGTTGAAGCTTCAAACGGCAATTTAAGGCATTTCTCTTGCAGCTAGGCTACCGGAAGTGGGGTTTATCAGATTCTCCAACTCATTGTGCATCTAATACGCTAATAAAATCACTACCAAAAATGACAAATCTTAATCGACTTTTTTTTTCGATACCCAAAAAACGTAAACTGGGAACCCAAAGTTGAAGCTTCAAACGGCAATTTAAGGCATTTCTCTTGCAGCTAGGCTACCGGAAGTGGGGTTTATCTGATTCTCCAACTCATTGTGCATCTAATAAGCTAATAAAATCACTACCATAAATGACAAATCTTAATCGACTTTTTTTTTCGATACCCAAATAACGTGAACTGGGAACCCAAAGTTGAAGCTTCAAACGGCAATTGAAGGCATTTCTCTTGCAGCTAGGCTACCGGAAGTGGGGTTTATCAGATTCTCCAACTCATTGTGCATCTAATAAGCTAATAAAATCACTACCAAAAATGACAAATCTTAATCGACTTTTTTTTTCGATACCCAAATAACGTGAACTGGGAACCCAAAGTTGTAGCTTCAAACGGCAATTTAAGGCATTTCTCTTGAAGCTAGGCTACCGGAAGTGCGGTTTATCTGATTCTCCAACTCATTGTGCATCTAATAAGCTAATAAAATCACTACCAAAAATGACAAATCTTAATCGACTTTTTTTTTCGATACCCAAATAACGTGAACTGGGAACCCAAAGTTGAAGCTTCAAACGGCGATTTAAGGCATTTCTCTTGAAGCTAGGCTACCGGAAGTGGGGTTTATCTGATTCTCCAACTCATTGTGCATCTAATAAGCTAAGAAAATCGCTACGAAAAATGACAAATCTTAATCGACTTTTTTCTTCGATACCCAAATAACGTGAACTAGGAACCCAAAGTTGAAGCTTCAAACGGCAATTTAAGGCATTTCTCTTGCAGCTTGGCTACCAGAAGTGGGTTTATCTGATTCTCCAAATCATTGTGCATCTAATAAGCTAATAAAATCACTACCAAAAATGACAAATCTTAATCGACTTTTTTTTTCGATACCCAAATAACGTGAACTGGGAACCCAAAGTTGAAGCTTCAAACGGCAATTTAAGGCATTTCTCTTGCAGCTAGGCTACCGGAAGTGGGGTTTATCAGATTCTCCAACTCATTGTGCATGTAATAAGCTAATAAAATCACTACCAAAAATGACAAATCTTAATCGACTTTTTCTTTCGATACCCAAATAACGTGAATTGGGAACCCAAAGTTGAAGCTTCAAACGGCGATTTAAGGCATTTCTCTTGCAGCTAGGCTACCGGAAGTGAGGTTTATCAGATTCTCCAACTCATTGTGCATCTAATAAGCTAATAAAATCACTACCAAAAATGACAAATCTTAATCGACTTTTTTTTTCGATACCCAAATAACGTGAACTGGGAACCCAAAGTTGAAGCTTCAAACGCTGATTTAAGGCATTTCTCTTGCAGCTAGGCTACCGCAAGTGGGGTTTATCTGATTCTCCAACACATTGTGCATCTAATAAGCTAATAAAATCACTACCAAAAATGACAAATCTTAATCGACTTTTTTTTTCGATACCCAAATAACGTGAACTGGGAACCCAAAGTTTAAGCTTCAAACGGCGATTTAAGGCATTTCTCTTGAAGCTAGGCTACCGGAAGTGGGGTTTATCTGATTCTCCAACTCATTGTGCATCTAATAAGCTAAGAAAATCACTACGAAAAATGACAAATCTTAATCGACTTTTTTTTTCGATACCAAAATAACGTGAACTAGGAACCCAAAGTTGAAGCTTCAAACGGCAATTTAAGGCATTTCTCTTGCAGCTAGGCTACCAGAAGTGGGGTTTATCTGATTCTCCAAATCATTGTGCATCTAATAAGCTAATAAAATCACTACCAAAAATGACAAATCTTAATCGACTTTTTTTTTCGATACCCAAATAACGTGAACTGGGAACCCAAAGTTGAAGCTTCAAACGGCAATTTAAGGCATTTCTCTTTCAGCTAGGCTACCGGAAGTGGGGTTTATCTGATTCTCCAACTCATTGTGCATCTAATAAGCTAATAAAATCACTACCAAAAATGACAAATCTTAATCGACTTTTTTTTTCGATACCCAAATAACGTGAACTGGGAACCCAAAGTTGAAGCATCAAACGGCAATTTAAGGCATTTCTCTTGCAGCTAGGCTACCGGAAGTGAGGTTTATCAGATTCTCCAACTCATTGTGCATCTAATAAGCTAATAAAATCACTACCAAAAATGACAAGTCTTAATCGACTTTTTTTTTCGATACCCAAATAACGTGAACTGGGAACCCAAAGTTGAAGCTTCAAACGGCGATTTAAGGCATTTCTCTTGCAGCTAGGCTACCGCAAGTTGGGTTTATCTGATTCTCCAACTCATTGTGCATCTAATAAGCTAATAAAATCACTACCAAAAATGACAAATCTTAATCGACTTTTTTTTTCGATACCCAAATAACGTGAACTAGGAACCCAAAGTTGAAGCTTCAAACGGCAATTTAAGGCATTTCTCTTGCAGCTAGGCTACCAGAAGTGGGGTTTATCTGATTCTCCAAATCATTGTGCATCTAATAAGCTAATAAAATCACTACCAAAAATGACAAATCTTAATCGACTTTTTTTTTCGATACCCAAATAACGTGAACTGGGAACCCAAAGTTGAAGCATCAAACGGCAATTTAAGGCATTTCTCTTGCAGCTAGGCTACCGGAAGTGAGGTTTATCAGATTCTCCAACTCATTGTGCATCTAATAAGCTAATAAAATCACTACCAAAAATGACAAATCTTAATCGACTTTTTTTTTCGATACCCAAATAACGTGAACTGGGAACCCAAAGTTGAAGCTTCAAACGGCGATTTAAGGCATTTCTCTTTCAGCTAGGCTACCGCAAGTTGGGTTTATCTGATTCTCCAACTCATTGTGCATCTAATAAGCTAATAAAATCACTACCAAAAATGACAAATCTTAATAGACTTTTTTTTTCGATACCCAAATAACGTGAACTGGGAACCCAAAGTTGAAGCTTCAAACGGCGATTTAAGGCATTTCTCTTGAAGCTAGGCTACCGGAAGTGGGGTTTATCTGATTCTCCAACTCATTGTGCATCTAATAAGCTAATAAAATCACTACCAAAAATGACAAATCTTAATCGACTTTTTTTTTCGATACCCAAATAACGTGAACTAGGAACCCAAAGTTGAAGCTTCAAACGGCAATTTAAGGCATTTCTCTTGCAGCTAGGCTACCGGAAGTGGGGTTTATCTGATTCTCCAACTCATTGTGCATCTAATAAGCTAATAAAATCACTACCAAAAATGACAAATCTTAATCGACTTTTTTTTTCGATACCCAAATAACGTGAACTGGGAACCCAAAGTTGAAGCTTCAAACGGCAATTTAAGGCATTTCCCTTGCAGCTAGGCTACCGGAAGTGGGGTTTATCAGATTCTCCAACTCATTGTGCATGTAATAAGCTAATAAAATCACTACCAATAATGACAAATCTTAATCGACTTTTTCTTTCGATACCCAAATAACGTGAATTGGGAACCCAAAGTTGAAGCTTCAAACGGCGATTTAAGGCATTTCTCTTGCAGCTAGGCTACCGGAAGTGGGGTTTATCTGACTCTCCAACTCATTGTGCATCTAATAAGCTAATAAAATCACTACCAAAAATGACAAATCTTAATCGACTTTTTTTTTCGATACCCAAATAACGTGAACTTGGAACCCAAAGTTGAAGATTCAAACGGCGATTTAAGGCATTTCTCTTGCAGCTAGGCTACCGGAAGTGGGGTTTATCAGATTCTCCAACTCATTGTGCATCTAATAAGCTAATAAAATCACTACCAAAAATGACAAATCTTAATCGACTTTTTTTTTCGATACCCAAATAACGTGAACTGGGAACCCAAAGTTGAAGCTTCAAACGGCGATTTAAGGCATTTCTCTTGCAGCTAGGCTACCGCAAGTGGGGTTTATCTGATTCTCCAACTCATTGTGCATCTAATAAGCTAATAAAATCACTATCAAAAATGACAAATCTTAATCGACTTTTTTTTTCGATACCCAAATAACGTGAACTGGGAACCCAAAGTTGAAGCTTCAAACGGCAATTTAAGGCATTTCTCTTGCAGCTAGGCTACCGGAAGTGGGGTTTATCAGATTCTCCAACTCATTGTGCATCTAATAAGCTAATAAAATCACTACCAAAAATGACAAATCATAATCGACTTTTTTTTTCGATACCCAAATAACGTGAACTGGGAACCCAAAGTTGAAGCTTCAAACGGCAATTTAAGGCATTTCTCTTGCAGCTAGGCTACCGGAAGTGGGGTTTATCAGATTCTCCAACTCATTGTGCATCTAATAAGCTAATAAAATCACTACCAAAAATGACAAATCTTAATCGACTTTTTTTTTCGATACCCAAATAACGTGAACTGGGAACCCAAAGTTGTAGCTTCAAACGGCAATTTAAGGCATTTCTCTTGCAGCTAGGCTACCGGAAGTGCAGTTTATCTGATTCTCCAACTCATTGTGCATCTAATAAGCTAATAAAATCACTACCAAAAATGACAAATCTTAATCGACTTTTTTTTTCGATACCCAAATAACGTGAACTGGGAACCCAAAGTTGAAGCTTCAAACGGCGATTTAAGGCATTTCTCTTGAAGCTAGGCTACCGGAAGTGGGGTTTATCTGATTCTCCAACTCATTGTGCATCTAATAAGCTAAGAAAATCGCTACGAAAAATGACAAATCTTAATCGACTTTTTTCTTCGATACCCAAATAACGTGAACTAGGAACCCAAAGTTGAAGCTTCAAACGGCAATTTAAGGCATTTCTCTTGCAGCTAGGCTACCAGAAGTGGGTTTATCTGATTCTCCAAATCATTGTGCATCTAATAAGCTAATAAAATCACTACCAAAAATGACAAATCTTAATCGACTTTTTTTTTCGATACCCAAATAACGTGAACTGGGAACCCAAAGTTGAAGCTTCAAACGGCAATTTAAGGCATTTCTCTTGCAGCTAGGCTACCGGAAGTGGGGTTTATCAGATTCTCCAACTCATTGTGCATGTAATAAGCTAATAAAATCACTACCAAAAATGACAAATCTTAATCGACTTTTTCTTTCGATACCCAAATAACGTGAATTGGGAACCCAAAGTTGAAGCTTCAAACGGCGATTTAAGGCATTTCTCTTGCAGCTAGGCTACCGGAAGTGGGGTTTATCTGACTCTCCAACTCATTGTGCATCTAATAAGTTAATAAAATCACTACCAAAAATGACAAATCTTAATCGACTTTTTTTTTCGATACCCAAATAACGTGAACTTGGAACCCAAAGTTGAAGCTTCAAACGGCGATTTTAGGCATTTCTCTTGCAGCTAGGCTACCGGAAGTGGGGTTTATCAGATTCTCCAACTCATTGTGCATCTAATAAGCTAATAAAATCACTACCAAAAATGACAAATCTTAATCGACTTTTTTTTTCGATACCCAAATAACGTGAACTGGGAACCCAAAGTTGAAGCTTCAAACGGCGATTTAAGGCATTTCTCTTGCAGCTAGGCTACCGGAAGTGGGGTTTATCAGATTCTCCAACTCATTGTGCATCTAATAAGCTAATAAAATCACTACCAAAAATGACAAATCTTAATCGACTTTTTTTTTCGATACCCAAATAACGTGAACTGGGAACCCAAAGTTGAAGCTTCAAACGGCAATTTAAGGCATTTCTCTTGCAGCTAGGCTACCGGAAGTGGGGTTTATCTGATTCTCCAACTCATTGTGCATCTAATAAGCCAATAAAATCACTACCAAATATGACAAATCTTAATCGACTTTTTTTTTTCGATACCCAAATAACGCGAACTGGGAACCCAAAGTTGAAGCTTCAAACGGCGATTTAAGGCATTTTTCTTGCAGCTAGGCTACCGGAAGTGGGGTTTATCAGATTCTCCAACTCATTGTGCATCTAATAATCTAATAAAATCACTACCAAAAATGACAAATCGTAATCGAATTTTTTTCGATACCCAAATAGCGCGAACTGGGAACCCAAAGTTTAAGCTTCAAACGGCAATTTAAGGCATTTCTCTTGCAGCTAGGCTACCGGAAGTGGGGTTTATCAGATTCTCCAACTCATTGTGCATCTAATAAGCCAATAAAATCATTACCAAAAATGACAAATCTTAATCGACTTTTTTTTTCGATACCCAAATAACGTGAACTGGGAACCCAAAGTTGAAGTTTCAAACGGCGATTTAAAGCATTTCTCTTGCAGCTAGGCTACCGGAAGTGGGGTTTATCAGATTCTCCAACTCATTGTGCATCTAATAAGCCAATAAAATCACTACCAAAAATGACAAATCGTAATCGATTTTTTTTTTCGATACCCAAATAGCGCGAACTGGGAACCCAAAGTTGAAGCTTCAAACTGAAATTTAAGGCATTTCTCTTGCAGCTAGGCTACCGGATGTGGGGTTTATCTGATTCTCCAACTCATTGTGCATCTAATAAGCCAATAAAATCACTACCAAAAATGACAAATCTTAATCGACTTTTTTTTTTCGATACCCAAATAACGCGAACTGGGTACCCAAAGTTGAAGCTTCAAACGGCGATTTAAGGCATTTTTCTTGCAGCTAGGCTACCGGAAGTGGGGTTTATCAGATTCTCCAACTCATTGTGCATCTAATAATCTAATAAAATCACTACCAAAAATGACAAATCGTAATCGAATTTTTTTCGATACCCAAATAGCGCGAACTGGGAACCCAAAGTTGAAGCTTCAAACGGCAATTTAATGCATTTCTCTTGCAGCTAGGCTACCGGAAGTGGGGTTTATCAGATTCTCCAACTCATTGTGCATCTAATAAGCCAATAAAATCATTACCAAAAATGACAAATCTTAATCGACTTTTTTTTTCGATACCCAAATAACGTGAACTGGGAACCCAAAGTTGAAGTTTCAAACGGCGATTTAAAGCATTTCTCTTGCAGCTAGGCTACCGGAAGTGGGGTTTATCAGATTCTCCAACTCATTGTGCATCTAATAAGCCAATAAAATCACTACCAAAAATGACAAATCGTAATCGATTTTTTTTTTCGATACCCAAATAGCGCGAACTGGGAACCCAAAGTTGAAGCTTCAAACTGAAATTTAAGGCATTTCTCTTGCAGCTAGGCTACCGGATGTGGGGTTTATCTGATTCTCCAACTCATTGTGCATCTAATAAGTAAATAAAATCACTACCAAAAATGACAAATCTTAATCGACTTTTTTTTTCGATACCCAAATAACGTGAACTGGGAACCCAAAGTTGAAGCTTCAAACGGCAATTTAAGGCATTTCTCTTGCAGCTTGCGTACCGGAAGTGGGGTTTATCTGATTCTCCACCTCATTGTGCATCGAATAAGCCAATAAAGTCACTACCAAAAATGACAAATCTTAATCGACTTTTATTTTCGATACCCAAATAACGTGAACTGGGAACCCAAAGTTGAAGCTTCAAACGGCAATTTAAGGCATTTCTCTTGCAGCTAGGCTACCGGAAGTTGGGTTTATCAGATTCTCCAACTCATTGTGCATCTAATAAGCTAATAAAATCACTACCAAAAATGACAAATCTTAATCGACTTTTTTTTTCGATACCCAAATAACGTGAACTGGGAACCCAAAGTTGAAGCTTCAAACGGCAATTTAAGGCATTTCTCTTGCAGCTAGGCTACCGGAAGTGGGGTTTATCAGATTCTCCAACTCATTGTGCATCTAATAAGCTAATAAAATCACTACCAAAAATGACAAATTTTAATCGACTTTTTTTTTCGATACCCAAATAACGTGAACTGGGAACCCAAAGTTGAAGCTTCAAACGGCAATTTAAGGCATTTCTCTTGCAGCTAGGCTACCGGAAGTGGGGTTTATCTGATTCTCCAACTCATTGTGCATCTAATAAGCTAATAAAATCACTACCAAAAATGACAAATCTTAATCGACTTTTTTTTTCGATACCCAAATAACGTGAACTGGGAACCCAAAGTTGAAGCTTCAAACGGCAATTTAAGGCATTTCTCTTGCAGCTAGGCTACCGGAAGTGGGGTTTATCAGATTCTCCAACTCATTGTGCATCTAATAAGCTAATAAAATCACTACCAAATATGACAAATCTTAATCGACTTTTTTTTTCGATACCCAAATAATGTGGCACCCTGCATTTTTAGAAAGACTAAAAAGAGATATTCATACAAATATGATTTAATTTTTATTCGGTTTATTAACCAGTTCTTAGTTATTTAGAAACGAAGAATAATTGAGTTTTGAGAATAATTCTCTAACTGTATTTAGGCGATCCAAAGAGAAGAAGAAAAAGAAATAATAAAAAGTAAGAGAAAGAGGAATAAATAATACAAAACCCGGTCATAAGTAAAACTAAGACAAGACAGGTGTCAAAATATATCAGGTCAAATTACCTGACCGAAATCCAGGGAAATAGCAATTCTTATATTTGGTTGAAGAAATAGAGTTTGGAGATAATAAAATAAAACAAAAAGAAGAGGAAAGACAGAAACATAATACGAAACCAGGTCGTAAGCGAAAACACACACGTACGACCAGCACCTAACAAGTGTCAAAATTATCAGGTCAAGCACTTGAACTAATTCCATGTCCGCGTAGGATGGAAGTTGTTAAGGTTGGCTGAAACAATAAAGATTTTTTTGAACAATGGAAACGAAATTTAAATCGGAGGAAAGGTGTTTTTTTTTTGTGTTGAGGGGGTGACCGGTGGAACTGTATACAGATTCTGACCTGTTAAAAATTGGAACCCCACGATGATGAAGTGGAGACATTTTCAATTCAGATAATTAAGATTTTTGACTATCATGTCTGACCAAAAACAAAGAAGGAAAGAAAACGATTGTCTCGGCTCACAGATAGCTCCAATATTCCTTCCTGAAGTCACATCTAATTAGAGGCAGGCTGTTTTGACAGAACCCAGGTGAGAAAAAGCCAAGATTATCATTTTTCGTACGTGTGAAAAAGGCCAAATTAGATTTTGTTTTTTTTAGAACAAGAACGATGTAAGCCACGCCCGATTGGAGACGGGAGGCGTCCCACCACAGTCTCATTAGCCGAAAGCGGTCACGTGATATGCGGAAAGAGGAGGGAGAATGCTCGATCAAGAACCATTGGTCGAAAACGGTCACCTGACATACGAGAGACCGGGAGAGATGGGTATGCGTCTTCCCCCCAGAGGCACTGTGAGGAAGTAGGGGTGAAAATAATAGCGATAATGGGAAATCAGAACTAATGCGACTTTTGGGATTATCGAGAGAGCCCTGACGCCGACAGACCCACCCCGGTTTGCTGCGGCGTCAATAAAAGCAGGACCCCAATCTACAAAAAGATGAGTTCAGCCCCGGACGGCAGGGAGAAGAGATCACCTCGGACGACAGAGAGTTGCGGCTGGGTTGCGGCGGGGGGTCCTTCCAGCCCAAGTCGAAAACAAGAAATCCTTCCAGCCCAAGTCGAAAACAAGAAATCCTTCCGGCCCAAGTCAAAGACAAGAGAAGTTCTATCTAAGTCGACGAAGAAGAAGATTACTCGAAAGCCGCGGAGAAGTTGCAGCCAAGTCGAAGACAATGCCAAAGAGTTACTGGACGGAAGAAGAAGAAGAAGTTAAAATCAAGCCCAGCCGAGAACAGAATTCGACCCAACCAGATCGAAGTGAAGAAATACAACTCAAGTCGAAGAGAAGAATCAACTGCGAATGATTGATAGAAATTAGCCCCAGTGTCGAAATAAACCACACTCCGACATACACAATTCTAGAGAGTAGACAATTCGAAATCGTTAAGTTGTATGATAGAAGCTTGGTGCCATAGTCCACAGAGCGGGTCGGGAATGAGAACAATTTTTCTTTATGTAACGGACATTAGATATAAAAGGTTGTCACCCTTTTTTTTTTTATCACTAATTTTTTGTCTCGTGAGTTTTTTTTTCTTTTACTTGTGTTTTGCCACCCCCGTCGGACTCAACTTGCATACGGCCCAATCCCTGCTGGTTCCGTCTGTCTAAGATCTAAACACAGCGTGGGTAGACAGACCGGAGATCAGTACAGTTGCTTTAGCAACCAGGTATTGGAAGCGGGTTGGGAAAGGCGAGGCTGGTGATCATCTAACCAAGAGGTTGGAGCGGCACGCTTGGAACCAGGAGGAGCGACCAGGAGGAGCGACGTCACAGTTGGCGCCGTAACCAAAGGATTCGACCCTGGGCCAGGTGTGTACCCGTCACAATTGGTGCCGTGACCAGGATCAACCCTGAGACAGCCGCGTCACGTCACATCGATCGACCGCCGTTGCTGAAAATTCAAATAGAACTCAAAACGACCGGGACCGAAAGGAACAAGAACAGAATCGTCTGCAAGGTAGGACACCTTATTTTATTTCCCAACCTCGATTGTTGCTGCATAGATTGTCTTTCTCTGTAGACATGTCGGACTGTGATTCGGATAGAGCAGTGGGGGGTGAAGAGGATGTAAGGCGGGGGTTGTCAGTGGATTTAAGGAAGCTGTTAGGTGGACCGAGGGTCCCAGTATTTGATGGCAGCGGGAAGGAGTTTAAAAACTGGCTGGCAATCCTTGAGAAGAGCCGAATCATCTACGAGCTTTCGGACCAAGAAACCCTGTATTTGGCATACGATGCCACAAAGGGAAAAGCGTCTGAGTTCGTGAGGGGGCTCTTGGAAAATCAACCCTGCTTGTCTTGGGAAGAGATAAAAAGACTGCTAACCAAAGAGTTCGCCGACGAAGGTACGGCCATAGAGGCCATGAGGGCCCTTTTAAACCTGACAAAGCTACGGGATGAAACCCCGGGAGAATTAGGGACCCGAGCGGGGAAGCTATCATCGTTGGCATTCCCCGAAGTGGTCAGGGATAATGCAGTTATGCAGGCCCAACTGGCGGACCTGTATATAGAGGCGCTGAGCGACGAGCGTGTTCGTCACGACGTACTGAAGGAAGGACCGCTCAGACTGTCGGCAGCGGTGGAGCTGGCCAGGGAGAGCCAGGGCGTGTGGGATAAAGTGAAGAGGTGTGGGAAGAAGCAGATGCCAAGTCAGGAGGCTGGAAAGAGGGGGGTAGGCGGAAGACCCCCCGCGTGGAATCAGAGGGTTAAGGATGAGGTGGATCGGGCAGAATTATGGGAGGAGGACCCCAATAGAAAAGCATGGTCGACCAGGCATGGCTTTTATAAGCCCACGCCGGGTCGATACGGGCTGGTCTGCTGGACCTGTGGGCACGAGGACCACAGGGCGGCGGAATGTCCGACGAAGTTGGGGTTACCCCCAGACTTCGATCGGGACAGATGCACCAGGTGTGGTAAGAAAGGACACCTGGCCAAGTGGTGCGGGCTGAGGAAGGGTGCCCCACCGATATTAACAAAGAAGGCTGAGCCCAAGAGACCGGCCCAGGGAAAAGCCAGCGGGCCACCCCGGAATTAAGAGGGAGGGTGGCCCAGTTAAAAAGAAGAGAAATAAAAACTTGGACCAGTGGACGGGCGAACCGCTTGAATAGAGGACGGGTTCCCCCGGGAATAGACACAAGGCCAACCCAGTTGAAAAGGAAAAGAGCAAAATGTTGGACATGTGGTCGGGCGGGCCACTTTGCGGCAAGCTGTCCAACAAGAAGGTGCTAGTTTTGCAGGAGGCCAGGACACCTGAAGAGAAACTGTATCCTTAGAAACGAACGCGGGAGACCGGGAGAGGTCCGGCCGGGGTCGCCCAGGTGCAGGGGGCGCAGAACTCCACCTCATGAGAAAAATGAAGGTGATTTATTACTACAGGCACCCATGGCTGGGTTGACCCAAGGGTGGAGACCCAGGAAGAAGAAAGCTCAAGTGTTCTCTTCGCTAACGCAAGAGAAAGAACTATCCTGTAGAGCAGAGATAGGGGGTAGGGAGATGAGGGCTCTGGTGGACACAGGAGCATCTGTGTCATTGATGAGAGAGGAAACATACAGGCGGGTGAAACGGAAGAGAAGGTTACGGGAAGCGGACATAGAGATCACGCAAGCAGATGGAGCCCCCCTGAAGATAAAAGGGATGGTGAGGCTCCCGGTGAGGATTGGGAAAGTAAAAAGCACCCAAAATTTTTACGTAACCCCCGACCTGTGTACGGAGGCAATCTTGGGAGAAGATTGGCTCCGGAGCCAGAGGGCCCAGATTGAGTTTAATCCTACTGTGTTGGTGGTGAACGGCGAGAGAACGCCATTGGGATGCCCACCAGAGGAAGAGATAACCATAGTGGTGGAGGAAGATGGAAAGTTACCTCCTAGAACCGCAGTGTCGGGAAAGGGTAGGTTAATGTCAGGAAAAAGGGTATGGAGAGGACCCCTGCAGTTGGTCCCTGTAGAAGGAAAGGGCCTAGAAGATAACGAGGTAACCCTGTGCGAAACGGTAGTGGAGGCAGCCGAGTTGGTGCCCATAATGATGGTGAACCAGGCCCAAAAGACTATAAAGGTTAGGAGAGGGGAGAAGATAGGGAGAGCACTTCCCCTACGAACTCTGAGTCGGGTGAGATTCGAGGAGGAACGAAGGAAGCTAGTAGAGCAAACAGAGGGAATCTTAGATGAGGATATATTAGCACCGGATCAATTTAGAACCAGAGTGGGGGGTCTGTTAAGGAACAATCGAGATGTGGTGGCCCAGTCAGACAAGGAGCTAGGTCAGACCCACACAGTCGAAATGAAAATAGACACCGGAGACCACCCCCCTGTGAAATTGAAACCCTACCGGACACCTATACATAAAAGACCACTTGTAGAAGAGGCAGTAGAGGAAATGTTGGAAGCTGGGATGATCGAAAGATCGATCTCCCCTTGGAGCTTCCCAATAGTAATAGTAGGTAAGAAAGATGGCGGGCATCGTTTCTGTGTAGATTTTAGGAAGCTAAATTCTATATCGAAGCCGTTGGCGGTGCCATTGCCATTGATAGACGACATTTTGGCATTATTAGGGAAGGCAAAGTACTTCTCTACGTTGGACTTGAGGTCCGGGTATTGGCAAGTAGCCCTGGATGAGGCTGACAAGGAGAAGGCCGCATTTGCGTGTCACCTGGGACTGTTTCAGTTCAGGGTGATGCCATTCGGTCTAGCTAATGCCCCGGGAGTCTTCCAACAGCTAATGTCAATAGTGTTAGGAGGATACGAGAGCTTTGCCATGGCGTATTTGGACGATATCTTGATATTTTCGGAGACAGTGGAACAACACTTTTTTCATTTAGGACAGGTGTTGGGAAGATTGAGGAAACACGGATTAAAATTAAAATTGTCAAAGTGTCAGTTTCTGAAGGAAGAAACTAGGTATTTAGGCTTCGTCATAAACGGAGACGGTATTAAACCCGACATGGATAAGGTAAAGGTCATAAGGGAAATGCCAGAGCCTAAGACAGTGAGACAGGTAAGAGGTTTTATAGGAGCTATAGGCTACTACCGACGCTTCGTCCCGGCATTTTCAAGAATTGCCATACCACTAGTAGCCCTGACGAAGAAATACGCTAGGTTCAAGTGGACAGAGGACTGTCAACGAGCATTCGATTCGCTAAAGGGACAGTTGACAACCGTCCCACTGCTGACGTACCCAGACCTCAGCAAGCCCATGATATTATACACGGATGCCAGTGAGCAGTGTGTAGGGGCAGTACTTACCAAGCCGTGTCCTGATAAGGAAGGACCAGTGCCTGGCATACCAGAGGAAGTACCGATATACTTCCTCTCCCATAAGCTCTCAGAGACACAACAGAGGTGGCCAGTAATAGAAAGAGAAGCATATGCCATCATGTATGCTCTCCAAAAACTGGACTACTATTTAAATGGTGCGGTCTTTACTATAAAAACAGACCACAAACCTTTGCAGTACCTATTGCAGGCAGAGTGGACAAATAATAAGAAAATTCAACAGTGGGCACTTAAGTTAAGTGGCTACCACTGTAAGATAGAGTATTTGGCAGGAAAGGAAAACACGTGCGCAGATTTACTCTCAAGAATACCGAAACAACTGGAAGAAAGATCTGTAAAGGTAGAACAGGAAGTAGATGATAAAGCCTATAGAATAGGAGTAATTAACTCTAATAAGCTAAATGATCGCCCCATGTTAGAATCGGACGAAGAAGGGGACGCCCAGATAATAACCGATCCCTACTGGACAGAAGGAATTGAGAAGGAGCAAGCAGACAGTGAAATAGCTGCTCTGAGAGAGAAGGTGAAGGCAGGAGAGACCACCAAGTATGCCATAATAGAGGAAAGGCTGTATTATCTCTCAGGCAGGGATGAAGAAGTCAAGCCCAAGTTGTATGTGCCCAAAAGTTTAAGACCAGAGATATTGGAGCAGTGCCACGAGAGGTTGGGTCACATGGGAATTGATAGGACATGTGATCTCATAGGAAGAAAGTAATATTGGCCCAAACTGTACGGAGAGGTCACTAACTCTGTTCGGAGTTGTGTAGTGTGCCAGTCGCAGAGCAGAAGGCAGGAAATGGCACCCTTGGAGGAAACAGACGTACCAAACTTTCCCTTCGAGAAGGTGAGTATGGATGTATCAGGACCATATGGAGAAACTGCACAAGGAAACAACTATATAGTGAGTTTTGTCGATTGGCTAACAAATTGGCCTGAAGCATTTGCAGTACCAGACAAGAAGGCCAGAACTGTGGCCGGGTTGATAATAAGTGAAATCTTCCCTAGGTATGGTGCCCCTGTGCAATTGGTAACAGACAATGGCACGGAGAATGTGAACAGCATCATGAGAGAAGTTTTGACAGGTTTGAATGTAGAGCACATAAAAACATCCCCATATCACCCCCAGGGAAATGCTAAAGTGGAAAGGTTTCATAAAACCTTGGGAGATGTATTGGCCAAGCTGGTCAGAGAAAACACTGGAAATTGGGACTTGTATTTGACGCAGGCTCTGGCGGCCGTGAGGTTTACGATAAACGAAACCTCCAGATTTTCTCCTTACTTTTTGTTGTTTGGCAGAGACGTGGTCCTGCCTGTGGATAACCTACTGAAGCCCCGAAGAAGGTATATGGGAGAAGATCATCATCAACTATTGCTGGAACAGCAACATAAGATATTTGTACAGGCCAGAAGAAGAATAAAGAGGGCCCAGAAGAAAAGAAATGAGAGGGTGAATGCTGAAAGAAAGGTAGTAGAATTGAAGGTTGGAGACCCTGTCTACTATAAAATCCACCAGAGAGAGGGAAAGCTGGACCAAAGATGGGAACCGTACTACCGGATAGTAGAGCAGACGGGCCCAGTATCATATGTAATATGGGATCAAGTGGCAGGACGAGCGAGGAGGGTTCATGCCAATGATCTGAAGAAGGCTGAAATAGCTAACCTGGAAATGAGCGAGCCGAGGCCTAAGAAGACAAGGAAAAAAAAAGTAACTCTGGTTGAACCGGAAGAAATGGAAACGGAAGAAGACTCCGAGGAGGATGCGGAGATAGGTCGACTTGGCCAGATAAACGAAGCAGTCCGAGTGACAGAGTTGGAACCCTCAGCGGGGATTGGCGATGTTCAGTCGTCGACTGAATCGGTACAGAGAAGACCCCGTGAGATCGCCATCACACCCCCATGTCCGAAGAAAAGGAAGAAAAAGACGAGGAGGTTCAATCAAGCAGTCGAAGGCTCTAAAAAGAGGCACCCTGAACAGGACGAAGGACCCAGCGAGTGGGAGGAGGAGGTTCGAATACCCCTTTCCCAGCTCAAGGAAAGGATAAGGAACAGGAGAAATTTAGACATAGAGTCGAAAGGTATTGAGGACATTCAAGGCGAAGACTAAACAGAAAGAAGAATCATGAGATGAAGAAGAGGACAAAAAAAAACCTCCTGGACGGAAGTTAGACACAGAAAGAAGGTTAGAGGTTGAACAGGAATCACCTCAGAAGATGAGATCAGGGAGGGAGAAGAACCCCAAATCTCAGTAGAACAAAAGGGCTGTGCAGAATACAAGCATTTAGTGTCGACAGATAACGACACTGGCTCATCCAAAATCCTATTGGCTGACTATGGTAGATGTGAGTGGAGGGGATGGAGTCGCGGGCTGCACCTCACAAGGGACGGGAGAAGATCATTGGCATTGTTGATTGATCACCAGTGGTGTCATGAAGTACAACCTTTAGAGTGGGCGCCACGCACACCTGACCAGACCATTCTGTCCGCTAGAGGTTAGTTAGAGGAGGGAAGAGCTGAACTTAGTAAGAAGTTATAAAATAATTGAGTGATGAGTTGAGCGACACGAAGTAGTTGTGAAGAATAACAACAAAAGAATTTCGTTACCTTTCAGGAATGATCAAGATGAAAGGGTTGGTTATGACGATGATGGTGGTAGCCACGCTGATGGTGACGATGGCGGAAGCTGGGAAGCGCAGCCGAAACACCATTTTTAAAAAAAAACGAGCGAAGTAATAATAACCAGGTCTAAGTGGTTGGTCACATTCGTGATAGATTTGAACCCGTATGAGTCGCTACTAAATAAGTTAGGAAACGAGCTAACGCAACTGGATGCAGCCCGGTTGAAAGTAGGACAAGATTATCCCAAGCAAAAAGGGTATCTCAGTTTATTGCACTCCCTAGAATCAGAAGCCACTATGATAGAGGCTCAATGGAAAGACATGCAAAACTACCTGCAGGGAATAGAGTTACTGCAGACGCGGGAAAGGAGATCCGTAGTCCCGATTGTGGGAAAGGCATTGAGTGTCCTGTTTGGAACAGTGACTGAAGATGACGTTAAATTCATAAGAAGGAAACTGGGAGAAGTGGAGGTAAACCAGAGGACGCTTGCCCAGGTGGCAAGGGAGAGTGTGACAATATTAAATGTGACAAGGTTAGAGGTGTCCAAAAATAGAGCCAGAATCAATTGGTTAATAGACAACCTGGCGAGGTTGAGACAAGAGGTAATTAATAATACAGAAACTGTAATGATTGAATTACAGGAAATGAGCGGATTCATGCAAAAATATTTCCAGCTGATGACAATTA
>CAWVQA010000635.1:0-32748 GCA_963932145.1 Acanthosepion lycidas | reverse complement strand
TAAATTATAACTTTGTCAAAACTTCTGAATACTAGGTAATGAAAATCAATAAGTTTTGATTGATTTCATATCGATTTTCAATAATTTCATTGTTTTTCTAATGTTTTCAAACAGTTATTGATATTTACAAACTAGCGTTGAAAAAGTAGTGAAAAAGGCTAGATTTTGCATGTAAATCGCTATGTAATTAAAAGTTGTGTAAAACATAAAATCTTAAATATAACTTTGTCAAAACTTCTGAAACTAGTTAAAATCAATAAGTTTTGATTGATTTCATATCGATTTTCAATAATTTCATTGTTTTTCTAATGTTTTCAAACAGTTATTGATATTTACAACCTAGCGTTGAAAAAGTAGTGAAAAAGGCTAGATTTTGCATGTAAATCGCTATGTAATTAAAAGTTGTGTAAAACATAAAATCTTAAATAAAACTTTGTCAAAACTTCTGAAACTAGTTAAAATCAATAAGTTTTGATTGATTTCATATCGATTTTCAATAATTTCATTGTTTTTCTAATGTTTTCAAACAGTTATTGATATTTACAAACTAGCGTTAAAAAGTAGTCAAAACATCTAGATTTTGCATGTAAATCGCTATGTAATTAAAAGTTGTGTAAAACATAAAATCTTAAATATAACTTTGTCAAAACTTCTGAAACTAGTTAAAATCAATAAGTTTTGATTGATTTCATATCGATTTTCAATAATTTCATTGTTTTTCTAATGTTTTCAAACAGTTATTGATATTTACAAACTAGCGTTGAAAAAGTAGTGAAAAAAGCTAGATTTTGCATGTAAATCGCTATGTAATTAAAAGTTGTGTAAAACATAAAATCTTAAATAAAACTTTGTCAAAACTTCTGAAACTAGTTAAAATCAATAAGTTTTGATTGATTTCATATCGATTTTCAATAATTTCATTGTTTTTCTAATGTTTTCAAACAGTTATTGATATTTACAAACTAGCGTTGAAAAAGTAGTGAAAAAAGCTAGATTTTGCATGTAAATCGCTATGTAATTAAAAGTTGTGTAAAACATAAAATCTTAAATAAAACTTTGTCAAAACTTCTGAAACTAGTTAAAATCAATAAGTTTTGATTGATTTCATATCGATTTTCAATAATTTCATTGTTTTTCTAATGTTTTCAAAGAGTTATTGATATTTACAAACTAGCGTTGAAAAAGTAGTGAAAAAAGCTAGATTTTGCATGTAAATCGCTATGTAATTAAAAGTTGTGTAAAAAATAAAATCTTAAATAAAACTTTGTCAAAACATCTGAAACTAGTTAAAATCAATAAGTTTTGATTGATTTCATATCGATTTTCAATAATTTCATTGTTTTTCTAATGTTTTCAAACAGTTATTGATATTTACAAACTAGCGTTAAAAAGTAGTCAAAACAGCTAGATTTTGCATGTAAATCGCTATGTAATTAAAAGTTGTGTAAAACATAAAATCTTAAATATAACTTTGTCAAAACTTCTGAAACTAGTTAAAATCAATAAGTTTTGATTGATTTCATATCGATTTTCAATAATTTCATTGTTTTTCTAATGTTTTCAAACAGTTATTGATATTTACAAACTAGCGTTGAAAAAGTAGTGAAAAAAGCTAGATTTTGCATGTAAATCGCTATGTAATTAAAAGTTGTGTAAAACATAAAATCTTAAATAAAACTTTGTCAAAACTTCTGAAACTAGTTAAAATCAATAAGTTTTGATTGATTTCATATCGATTTTCAATAATTTCATTGTTTTTCTAATGTTTTCAAAGAGTTATTGATATTTACAAACTAGCGTTGAAAAAGTAGTGAAAAAAGCTAGATTTTGCATGTAAATCGCTATGTAATTAAAAGTTGTGTAAAAAATAAAATCTTAAATAAAACTTTGTCAAAACATCTGAAACTAGTTAAAATCAATAAGTTTTGATTGATTTCATATCGATTTTCAATAATTTCATTGTTTTTCTAATGTTTTCAAACAGTTATTGATATTTACAAACTAGCGTTAAAAAGTAGTCAAAACAGCTAGATTTTGCATGTAAATCGCTATGTAATTAAAAGTTGTGTAAAACATAAAATCTTAAATAAAACTTTGTCAAAACATCTGAAACTAGTTAAAATCAATAAGTTTTGATTGATTTCATATCGATTTTCAATAATTTCATTGTTTTTCTAATGTTTTCAAACAGTTATTGATATTTACAAACTAGCGTTAAAAAGTAGTCAAAACAGCTAGATTTTGCATGTAAATCGCTATGTAATTAAAAGTTGTGTAAAACATAAAATCTTAAATATAACTTTGTCAAAACTTCTGAAACTAGTTAAAATCAATAAGTTTTGATTGATTTCATATCGATTTTCAATAATTTCATTGTTTTTCTAATGTTTTCAAACAGTTATTGATATTTACAAACTAGCGTTGAAAAAGTAGTGAAAAAAGCTAGATTTTGCATGTAAATCGCTATGTAATTAAAAGTTGTGTAAAACATAAAATCTTAAATAAAACTTTGTCAAAACTTCTGAAACTAGTTAAAATCAATAAGTTTTGATTGATTTCATATCGATTTTCAATAATTTCATTGTTTTTCTAATGTTTTCAAAGAGTTATTGATATTTACAAACTAGCGTTGAAAAAGTAGTGAAAAAAGCTAGATTTTGCATGTAAATCGCTATGTAATTAAAAGTTGTGTAAAAAATAAAATCTTAAATAAAACTTTGTCAAAACATCTGAAACTAGTTAAAATCAATAAGTTTTGATTGATTTCATATCGATTTTCAATAATTTCATTGTTTTTCTAATGTTTTCAAACAGTTATTGATATTTACAAACTAGCGTTAAAAAGTAGTCAAAACAGCTAGATTTTGCATGTAAATCGCTATGTAATTAAAAGTTGTGTAAAACATAAAATCTTAAATATAACTTTGTCAAAACTTCTGAAACTAGTTAAAATCAATAAGTTTTGATTGATTTCATATCGATTTTCAATAATTTCATTGTTTTTCTAATGTTTTCAAACAGTTATTGATATTTACAAACTAGCGTTAAAAAGTAGTCAAAACAGCTAGATTTTGCATGTAAATCGCTATGTAATTAAAAGTTGTGTAAAACATAAAATCTTAAATATAACTTTGTCAAAACTTCTGAAACTAGTTAAAATCAATAAGTTTTGATTGATTTCATATCGATTTTCAATAATTTCATTGTTTTTCTAATGTTTTCAAACAGTTATTGATATTTACAAACTAGCGTTGAAAAAGTAGTGAAAAAAGCTAGATTTTGCATGTAAATCGCTATGTAATTAAAAGTTGTGTAAAACATAAAATCTTAAACAAAACTTTGTCAAAACATCTGAAACTAGTTAAAATCAATAAGTTTTGATTGATTTCATATCGATTTTCAATAATTTCATTGTTTTTCTAATGTTTTCAAACAGTTATTGATATTTACAAACTAGCGATAAAAAGTAGTCAAAACAGCTAGATTTTGCATGTAAATCGCTATGTAATTAAAAGTTGTGTAAAACATAAAATCTTAAATATAACTTTGTCAAAACTTCTGAAACTAGTTAAAATCAATAAGTTTTGATTGATTTCATATCGATTTTCAATAATTTCATTGTTTTTCTAATGTTTTCAAACAGTTATTGATATTTACAAACTAGCGTTGAAAAAGTAGTGAAAAAAGCTAGATTTTGCATGTAAATCGCTATGTAATTAAAAGTTGTGTAAAACATAAAATCTTAAACAAAACTTTGTCAAAACATCTGAAACTAGTTAAAATCAATAAGTTTTGATTGATTTCATATCGATTTTCAATAATTTCATTGTTTTTCTAATGTTTTCAAACAGTTATTGATATTTACAAACTAGCGTTGAAAAAGTAGTGAAAAAAGCTAGATTTTGCATGTAAATCGCTATGTAATTAAAAGTTGTGTAAAAAATAAAATCTTAAATAAAACTTTGTCAAAACATCTGAAACTAGTTAAAATCAATAAGTTTTGATTGATTTCATATCGATTTTCAATAATTTCATTGTTTTTCTAATGTTTTCAAACAGTTATTGATATTTACAAACTAGCGTTAAAAAGTAGTCAAAACAGCTAGATTTTGCATGTAAATCGCTATGTAATTAAAAGTTGTGTAAAACATAAAATCTTAAATATAACTTTGTCAAAACTTCTGAAACTAGTTAAAATCAATAAGTTTTGATTGATTTCATATCGATTTTCAATAATTTCATTGTTTTTCTAATGTTTTCAAACAGTTATTGATATTTACAAACTAGCGTTGAAAAAGTAGTGAAAAAGGCTAGATTTTGCATGTAAATCGCTATGTAATTAAAAGTTGTGTAAAACATAAAATCTTAAATAAAACTTTGTCAAAACTTCTGAAACTAGTTAAAATCAATAAGTTTTGATTGATTTCATATCGATTTTCAATAATTTCATTGTTTTTCTAATGTTTTCAAACAGTTATTGATATTTACAAACTAGCGTTGAAAAAGTAGTCAAAACAGCTAGATTTTGCATGTAAATCGCTATGTAATTAAAAGTTGTGTAAAACATAAAATCTTAAATATAACTTTGTCAAAACTTCTGAAACTAGTTAAAATCAATAAGTTTTGATTGATTTCATATCGATTTTCAATAATTTCATTGTTTTTCTAATGTTTTCAAACAGTTATTGATATTTACAAACTAGCGTTAAAAAGTAGTCAAAACAGCTAGATTTTGCATGTAAATCGCTATGTAATTAAAAGTTGTGTAAAACATAAAATCTTAAATATAACTTTGTCAAAACTTCTGAAACTAGTTAAAATCAATAAGTTTTGATTGATTTCATATCGATTTTCAATAATTTCATTGTTTTTATAATGTTTTCAAACAGTTATTGATATTTACAAACTAGCGTTGAAAAAGTAGTGAAAAAAGCTAGATTTTGCATGTAAATCGCTATGTAATTAAAAGTTGTGTAAAACATAAAATCTTAAATATAACTTTGTCAAAACTTCTGAAACTAGTTAAAATCAATAAGTTTTGATTGATTTCATATCGATTTTCAATAATTTCATTGTTTTTCTAATGTTTTCAAACAGTTATTGATATTTACAAACTAGCGTTGAAAAAGTAGTGAAAAAAGCTAGATTTTGCATGTAAATCGCTATGTAATTAAAAGTTGTGTAAAACATAAAATCTTAAATATAACTTTGTCAAAACTTCTGAAACTAGTTAAAATCAATAAGTTTTGGTTGATTTCATATCGATTTTCAATAATTTCATTGTTTTTCTAATGTTTTCAAACAGTTATTGATATTTACAAACTAGCGTTGAAAAAGTAGTGAAAAAGGCTAGATTTTGCATGTAAATCGCTATGTAATTAAAAGTTGTGTAAAACATAAAATCTTAAATAAAACTTTGTCAAAACTTCTGAAACTAGTAAAATCAATAAGTTTTGATTGATTTCATATCGATTTTCAATAATTTCATTGTTTTTCTAATGTTTTCAAACAGTTATTGATATTTACAAACTAGCGTTAAAAAGTAGTCAAAACAGCTAGATTTTGCATGTAAATCGCTATGTAATTAAAAGTTGTGTAAAACATAAAATCTTAAATATAACTTTGTCAAAACTTCTGAAACTAGTTAAAATCAATAAGTTTTGATTGATTTCATATCGATTTTCAATAATTTCATTGTTTTTCTAATGTTTTCAAACAGTTATTGATATTTACAAACTAGCGTTGAAAAAGTAGTGAAAAAAGCTAGATTTTGCATGTAAATCGCTATGTAATTAAAAGTTGTGTAAAACATAAAATCTTAAATATAACTTTGTCAAAACTTCTGAAACTAGTTAAAATCAATAAGTTTTGATTGATTTCATATCGATTTTCAATAATTTCATTGTTTTTCTAATGTTTTCAAACAGTTATTGATATTTACAAACTAGCGTTGAAAAAGTAGTGAAAAAAGCTAGATTTTGCATGTAAATCGCTATGTAATTAAAAGTTGTGTAAAACATAAAATCTTAAATATAACTTTGTCAAAACTTCTGAAACTAGTTAAAATCAATAAGTTTTGATTGATTTCATATCGATTTTCAATAATTTCATTGTTTTTCTAATGTTTTCAAACAGTTATTGATATTTACAAACTAGCGTTGAAAAGTAGTGAAAAAAGCTAGATTTTGCATGTAAATCGCTATGTAATTAAAAGTTGTGTAAAACATAAAATCTTAAATATAACTTTGTCAAAACTTCTGAAACTAGTTAAAATCAATAAGTTTTGGTTGATTTCATATCGATTTTCAATAATTTCATTGTTTTTCTAATGTTTTCAAACAGTTATTGATATTTACAAACTAGCGTTGAAAAAGTAGTGAAAAAGGCTAGATTTTGCATGTAAATCGCTATGTAATTAAAAGTTGTGTAAAACATAAAATCTTAAATAAAACTTTGTCAAAACTTCTGAAACTAGTTAAAATCAATAAGTTTTGATTGATTTCATATCGATTTTCAATAATTTCATTGTTTTCTAATGTTTTCAAACAGTTATTGATATTTACAAACTAGCGTTAAAAAGTAGTCAAAACAGCTAGATTTTGCATGTAAATCGCTATGTAATTAAAAGTTGTGTAAAACATAAAATCTTAAATATAACTTTGTCAAAACTTCTGAAACTAGTTAAAATCAATAAGTTTTGATTGATTTCATATCGATTTTCAATAATTTCATTGTTTTTCTAATGTTTTCAAACAGTTATTGATATTTACAAACTAGCGTTGAAAAAGTAGTGAAAAAGCTAGATTTTGCATGTAAATCGCTATGTAATTAAAAGTTGTGTAAAACATAAAATCTTAAATATAACTTTGTCAAAACTTCTGAAACTAGTTAAAATCAATAAGTTTTGATTGATTTCATATCGATTTTCAATAATTTCATTGTTTTTCTAATGTTTTCAAACAGTTATTGATATTTACAAACTAGCGTTGAAAAAGTAGTGAAAAAAGCTAGATTTTGCATGTAAATCGCTATGTAATTAAAAGTTGTGTAAAACATAAAATCTTAAATAAAACTTTGTCAAACTTCTGAAACTAGTTAAAATCAATAAGTTTTGATTGATTTCATATCGATTTTCAATAATTTCATTGTTTTTCTAATGTTTTCAAACAGTTATTGATATTTACAAACTAGCGTTGAAAAAGTAGTGAAAAAAGCTAGATTTTGCATGTAAATCGCTATGTAATTAAAAGTTGTGTAAAACATAAAATCTTAAATAAAACTTTGTGAAAACTTCTGAAACTAGTTAAAATCAATAAGTTTTGATTGATTTCATATCGATTTTCAATAATTTCATTGTTTTTCTAATGTTTTCAAACAGTTATTGATATTTACAAACTAGCGTTGAAAAAGTAGTGAAAAAAGCTAGATTTTGCATGTAAATCGCTATGTAATTAAAAGTTGTGTAAAAAATAAAATCTTAAATAAAACTTTGTCAAAACATCTGAAACTAGTTAAAATCAATAAGTTTTGATTGATTTCATATCGATTTTCAATAATTTCATTGTTTTTCTAATGTTTTCAAACAGTTATTGATATTTACAAACTAGCGTTAAAAAGTAGTCAAAACAGCTAGATTTTGCATGTAAATCGCTATGTAATTAAAAGTTGTGTAAAACATAAAATGTTAAATATAACTTTGTCAAAACTTCTGAAACTAGTTAAAATCAATAAGTTTTGATTGATTTCATATCGATTTTCAATAATTTCATTGTTTTTCTAATGTTTTCAAACAGTTATTGATATTTACAAACTAGCGTTGAAAAAGTAGTGAAAAAGGCTAGATTTATGCATGTAAATCGCTATGTAATTAAAAGTTGTGTAAAACATAAAATCTTAAATATAACTTTGTCAAAACTTCTGAAACTAGTTAAAATCAATAAGTTTTGATTGATTTCATATCGATTTTCAATAATTTCATTGTTTTTCTAATGTTTTCAAACAGTTATTGATATTTACAAACTAGCGTTGAAAAAGTAGTGAAAAAGGCTAGATTTTGCATGTAAATCGCTATGTAATTAAAAGTTGTGTAAAACATAAAATCTTAAATAAAACTTTGTCAAAACTTCTGAAACTAGTTAAAATCAATAAGTTTTGATTGATTTCATATCGATTTTCAATAATTTCATTGTTTTTCTAATGTTTTCAAACAGTTATTGATATTTACAAACTATCGTTAAAAAGTAGTCAAAACAGCTAGATTTTGCATGTAAATCGCTATGTAATTAAAAGTTGTGTAAAACATAAAATCTTAAATATAACTTTGTCAAAACTTCTGAAACTAGTTAAAATCAATAAGTTTTGATTGATTTCATATCGATTTTCAATAATTTCATTGTTTTTCTAATGTTTTCAAACAGTTATTGATATTTACAAACTAGCGTTGAAAAAGTAGTGAAAAAAGCTAGATTTTGCATGTAAATCGCTATGTAATTAAAAGTTGTGTAAAACATAAAATCTTAAATATAACTTTGTCAAAACTTCTGAAACTAGTTAAAATCAATAAGTTTTGGTTGATTTCATATCGATTTTCAATAATTTCATTGTTTTTCTAATGTTTTCAAACAGTTATTGATATTTACAAACTAGCGTTGAAAAAGTAGTGAAAAAGGCTAGATTTTGCATGTAAATCGCTATGTAATTAAAAGTTGTGTAAAACATAAAATCTTAAATAAAACTTTGTCAAAACTTCTGAAACTAGTTAAAATCAATAAGTTTTGATTGATTTCATATCGATTTTCAATAATTTCATTGTTTTTCTAATGTTTTCAAACAGTTATTGATATTTACAAACTAGCGTTAAAAAGTAGTCAAAACAGCTAGATTTTGCATGTAAATCGCTATGTAATTAAAAGTTGTGTAAAACATAAAATCTTAAATATAACTTTGTCAAAACTTCTGAAACTAGTTAAAATCAATAAGTTTTGATTGATTTCATATCGATTTTCAATAATTTCATTGTTTTTCTAATGTTTTCAAACAGTTATTGATATTTACAAACTAGCGTTGAAAAAGTAGTGAAAAAAGCTAGATTTTGCATGTAAATCGCTATGTAATTAAAAGTTGTGTAAAACATAAAATCTTAAATATAACTTTGTCAAAACTTCTGAAACTAGTTAAAATCAATAAGTTTTGATTGATTTCATATCGATTTTCAATAATTTCATTGTTTTTCTAATGTTTTCAAACAGTTATTGATATTTACAAACTAGCGTTGAAAAAGTAGTGAAAAAAGCTAGATTTTGCATGTAAATCGCTATGTAATTAAAAGTTGTGTAAAACATAAAATCTTAAATATAACTTTGTCAAAACTTCTGAAACTAGTTAAAATCAATAAGTTTTGATTGATTTCATATCGATTTTCAATAATTTCATTGTTTTTCTAATGTTTTCAAACAGTTATTGATATTTACAAACTAGCGTTGAAAAAGTAGTGAAAAAAGCTAGATTTTGCATGTAAATCGCTATGTAATTAAAAGTTGTGTAAAACATAAAATCTTAAATATAACTTTGTCAAAACTTCTGAAACTAGTTAAAATCAATAAGTTTTGGTTGATTTCATATCGATTTTCAATAATTTCATTGTTTTTCTAATGTTTTCAAACAGTTATTGATATTTACAAACTAGCGTTGAAAAAGTAGTGAAAAAGGCTAGATTTTGCATGTAAATCGCTATGTAATTAAAAGTTGTGTAAAACATAAAATCTTAAATAAAACTTTGTCAAAACTTCTGAAACTAGTTAAAATCAATAAGTTTTGATTGATTTCATATCGATTTTCAATAATTTCATTGTTTTTCTAATGTTTTCAAACAGTTATTGATATTTACAAACTAGCGTTAAAAAGTAGTCAAAACAGCTAGATTTTGCATGTAAATCGCTATGTAATTAAAAGTTGTGTAAAACATAAAATCTTAAATATAACTTTGTCAAAACTTCTGAAACTAGTTAAAATCAATAAGTTTTGATTGATTTCATATCGATTTTCAATAATTTCATTGTTTTTCTAATGTTTTCAAACAGTTATTGATATTTACAAACTAGCGTTGAAAAAGTAGTGAAAAAAGCTAGATTTTGCATGTAAATCGCTATGTAATTAAAAGTTGTGTAAAACATAAAATCTTAAATATAACTTTGTCAAAACTTCTGAAACTAGTTAAAATCAATAAGTTTTGATTGATTTCATATCGATTTTCAATAATTTCATTGTTTTTCTAATGTTTTCAAACAGTTATTGATATTTACAAACTAGCGTTGAAAAAGTAGTGAAAAAAGCTAGATTTTGCATGTAAATCGCTATGTAATTAAAAGTTGTGTAAAACATAAAATCTTAAATAAAACTTTGTCAAAACTTCTGAAACTAGTTAAAATCAATAAGTTTTGATTGATTTCATATCGATTTTCAATAATTTCATTGTTTTTCTAATGTTTTCAAACAGTTATTGATATTTACAAACTAGCGTTGAAAAAGTAGTGAAAAAAGCTAGATTTTGCATGTAAATCGCTATGTAATTAAAAGTTGTGTAAAACATAAAATCTTAAATAAAACTTTGTCAAAACTTCTGAAACTAGTTAAAATCAATAAGTTTTGATTGATTTCATATCGATTTTCAATAATTTCATTGTTTTTCTAATGTTTTCAAAGAGTTATTGATATTTACAAACTAGCGTTGAAAAAGTAGTGAAAAAAGCTAGATTTTGCATGTAAATCGCTATGTAATTAAAAGTTGTGTAAAAAATAAAATCTTAAATAAAACTTTGTCAAAACATCTGAAACTAGTTAAAATCAATAAGTTTTGATTGATTTCATATCGATTTTCAATAATTTCATTGTTTTTCTAATGTTTTCAAACAGTTATTGATATTTACAAACTAGCGTTAAAAAGTAGTCAAAACAGCTAGATTTTGCATGTAAATCGCTATGTAATTAAAAGTTGTGTAAAACATAAAATGTTAAATATAACTTTGTCAAAACTTCTGAAACTAGTTAAAATCAATAAGTTTTGATTGATTTCATATCGATTTTCAATAATTTCATTGTTTTTCTAATGTTTTCAAACAGTTATTGATATTTACAAACTAGCGTTGAAAAAGTAGTGAAAAAGGCTAGATTTTGCATGTAAATCGCTATGTAATTAAAAGTTGTGTAAAACATAAAATCTTAAATATAACTTTGTCAAAACTTCTGAAACTAGTTAAAATCAATAAGTTTTGATTGATTTCATATCGATTTTCAATAATTTCATTGTTTTTCTAATGTTTTCAAACAGTTATTGATATTTACAAACTAGCGTTGAAAAAGTAGTGAAAAAGGCTAGATTTTGCATGTAAATCGCTATGTAATTAAAAGTTGTGTAAAACATAAAATCTTAAATAAAACTTTGTCAAAACTTCTGAAACTAGTTAAAATCAATAAGTTTTGATTGATTTCATATCGATTTTCAATAATTTCATTGTTTTTCTAATGTTTTCAAACAGTTATTGATATTTACAAACTAGCGTTGAAAAAGTAGTGAAAAAAGCTAGATTTTGCATGTAAATCGCTATGTAATTAAAAGTTGTGTAAAACATAAAATCTTAAATATAACTTTGTCAAAACTTCTGAAACTAGTTAAAATCAATAAGTTTTGATTGATTTCATATCGATTTTCAATAATTTCATTGTTTTTATAATGTTTTCAAACAGTTATTGATATTTACAAACTAGCGTTGAAAAAGTAGTGAAAAAAGCTAGATTTTGCATGTAAATCGCTATGTAATTAAAAGTTGTGTAAAACATAAAATCTTAAATATAACTTTGTCAAAACTTCTGAAACTAGTTAAAATCAATAAGTTTTGATTGATTTCATATCGATTTTCAATAATTTCATTGATTTTCTAATGTTTTCAAACAGTTATTGATATTTACAAACTAGCGTTGAAAAAGTAGTGAAAAATGCTAGATTTTGCATGTAAATCGCTATGTAATTAAAAGTTGTGTAAAACATAAAATCTTAAATAAAACTTTGTCAAAACTTCTGAAACTAGTTAAAATCAATAAGTTTTGATTGATTTCATATCGATTTTCAATAATTTCATTGTTTTTCTAAGGTTTTCAAAGAGTTATTGATATTTACAAACTAGCGTTGAAAAAGTAGTGAAAAAAGCTAGATTTTGCATGTAAATCGCTATGTAATTAAAAGTTGTGTAAAAAATAAAATCTTAAATAAAACTTTGTCAAAACATCTGAAACTAGTTAAAATCAATAAGTTTTGATTGATTTCATATCGATTTTCAATAATTTCATTGTTTTTCTAATGTTTTCAAACAGTTATTGATATTTACAAACTAGCGTTAAAAAGTAGTCAAAACAGCTAGATTTTGCATGTAAATCGCTATGTAATTAAAAGTTGTGTAAAACATAAAATCTTAAATATAACTTTGTCAAAACTTCTGAAACTAGTTAAAATCAATAAGTTTTGATTGATTTCATATCGATTTTCAATAATTTCATTGTTTTTCTAATGTTTTCAAACAGTTATTGATATTTACAAACTAGCGTTGAAAAAGTAGTTAAAAAGGCTAGATTTTGCATGTAAATCGCTATGTAATTAAAAGTTGTGTAAAACATAAAATCTTAAATATAACTTTGTCAAAACTTCTGAAACTAGTTAAAATCAATAAGTTTTGATTGATTTCATATCGATTTTCAATAATTTCATTGTTTTTCTAATGTTTTCAAACAGTTATTGATATTTACAAACTAGCGTTGAAAAAGTAGTGAAAAAAGCTAGATTTTGCATGTAAATCGCTATGTAATTAAAAGTTGTGTAAAACATAAAATCTTAAATATAACTTTGTCAAAACTTCTGAAACTAGTTAAAATCAATAAGTTTTGATTGATTTCATATCGATTTTCAATAATTTCATTGTTTTTCTAATGTTTTCAAACAGTTATTGATATTTACAAACTAGCGTTGAAAAAGTAGTGAAAAAAGCTAGATTTTGCATGTAAATCGCTATGTAATTAAAAGTTGTGTAAAACATAAAATCTTAAACAAAACTTTGTCAAAACATCTGAAACTAGTTAAAATCAATAAGTTTTGATTGATTTCATATCGATTTTCAATAATTTCATTGTTTTTCTAATGTTTTCAAACAGTTATTGATATTTACAAACTAGCGTTAAAAAGTAGTCAAAACAGCTAGATTTTGCATGTAAATCGCTATGTAATTAAAAGTTGTGTAAAACATAAAATCTTAAATATAACTTTGTCAAAACTTCTGAAACTAGTTAAAATCAATAAGTTTTGATTGATTTCATATCGATTTTCAATAATTTCATTGTTTTTCTAATGTTTTCAAACAGTTATTGATATTTACAAACTAGCGTTGAAAAAGTAGTGAAAAAAGCTAGATTTTGCATGTAAATCGCTATGTAATTAAAAGTTGTGTAAAACATAAAATCTTAAATATAACTTTGTCAAAACTTCTGAAACTAGTTAAAATCAATAAGTTTTGATTGATTTCATATCGATTTTCAATAATTTCATTGTTTTTCTAATGTTTTCAAACAGTTATTGATATTTACAAACTAGCGTTGAAAAAGTAGTGAAAAAAGCTAGATTTTGCATGTAAATCGCTATGTAATTAAAAGTTGTGTAAAACATAAAATCTTAAATAAAACTTTGTCAAAACTTCTGAAACTAGTTAAAATCAATAAGTTTTGATTGATTTCATATCGATTTTCAATAATTTCATTGTTTTTCTAATGTTTTCAAAGAGTTATTGATATTTACAAACTAGCGTAGAAAAAGTAGTGAAAAAAGCTAGATTTTGCATGTAAATCGCTATGTAATTAAAAGTTGTGTAAAACATAAAATCTTAAACAAAACTTTGTCAAAACATCTGAAACTAGTTAAAATCAATAAGTTTTGATTGATTTCATATCGATTTTCAATAATTTCATTGTTTTTCTAATGTTTTCAAACAGTTATTGATATTTACAAACTAGCGTTGAAAAAGTAGTGAAAAAAGCTAGATTTTGCATGTAAATCGCTATGTAATTAAAAGTTGTGTAAAAAATAAAATCTTAAATAAAACTTTGTCAAAACATCTGAAACTAGTTAAAATCAATAAGTTTTGATTGATTTCATATCGATTTTCAATAATTTCATTGTTTTTCTAATGTTTTCAAACAGTTATTGATATTTACAAACTAGCGTTAAAAAGTAGTCAAAACAGCTAGATTTTGCATGTAAATCGCTATGTAATTAAAAGTTGTGTAAAACATAAAATCTTAAATATAACTTTGTCAAAACTTCTGAAACTAGTTAAAATCAATAAGTTTTGATTGATTTCATATCGATTTTCAATAATTTCATTGTTTTTCTAATGTTTTCAAACAGTTATTGATATTTACAAACTAGCGTTGAAAAAGTAGTGAAAAAGGCTAGATTTTGCATGTAAATCGCTATGTAATTAAAAGTTGTGTAAAACATAAAATCTTAAATATAACTTTGTCAAAACTTCTGAAACTAGTTAAAATCAATAAGTTTTGATTGATTTCATATCGATTTTCAATAATTTCATTGTTTTTCTAATGTTTTCAAACAGTTATTGATATTTACAAACTAGCGTTGAAAAAGTAGTGAAAAAGGCTAGATTTTGCATGTAAATCGCTATGTAATTAAAAGTTGTGTAAAACATAAAATCTTAAATAAAACTTTGTCAAAACTTCTGAAACTAGTTAAAATCAATAAGTTTTGATTGATTTCATATCGATTTTCAATAATTTCATTGTTTTTCTAATGTTTTCAAACAGTTATTGATATTTACAAACTAGCGTTAAAAAGTAGTCAAAACATCTAGATTTTGCATGTAAATCGCTATGTAATTAAAAGTTGTGTAAAACATAAAATCTTAAATATAACTTTGTCAAAACTTCTGAAACTAGTTAAAATCAATAAGTTTTGATTGATTTCATATCGATTTTCAATAATTTCATTGTTTTTCTAATGTTTTCAAACAGTTATTGATATTTACAAACTAGCGTTGAAAAAGTAGTGAAAAAAGCTAGATTTTGCATGTAAATCGCTATGTAATTAAAAGTTGTGTAAAACATAAAATCTTAAATAAAACTTTGTCAAAACTTCTGAAACTAGTTAAAATCAATAAGTTTTGATTGATTTCATATCGATTTTCAATAATTTCATTGTTTTTCTAATGTTTTCAAACAGTTATTGATATTTACAAACTAGCGTTGAAAAAGTAGTGAAAAAAGCTAGATTTTGCATGTAAATCGCTATGTAATTAAAAGTTGTGTAAAACATAAAATCTTAAATAAAACTTTGTCAAAACTTCTGAAACTAGTTAAAATCAATAAGTTTTGATTGATTTCATATCGATTTTCAATAATTTCATTGTTTTTCTAATGTTTTCAAAGAGTTATTGATATTTACAAACTAGCGTTGAAAAAGTAGTGAAAAAAGCTAGATTTTGCATGTAAATCGCTATGTAATTAAAAGTTGTGTAAAAAATAAAATCTTAAATAAAACTTTGTCAAAACATCTGAAACTAGTTAAAATCAATAAGTTTTGATTGATTTCATATCGATTTTCAATAATTTCATTGTTTTTCTAATGTTTTCAAAGAGTTATTGATATTTACAAACTAGCGTTGAAAAAGTAGTGAAAAAAGCTAGATTTTGCATGTAAATCGCTATGTAATTAAAAGTTGTGTAAAAAATAAAATCTTAAATAAAACTTTGTCAAAACATCTGAAACTAGTTAAAATCAATAAGTTTTGATTGATTTCATATCGATTTTCAATAATTTCATTGTTTTTCTAATGTTTTCAAACAGTTATTGATATTTACAAACTAGCGTTAAAAAGTAGTCAAAACAGCTAGATTTTGCATGTAAATCGCTATGTAATTAAAAGTTGTGTAAAACATAAAATCTTAAATATAACTTTGTCAAAACTTCTGAAACTAGTTAAAATCAATAAGTTTTGATTGATTTCATATCGATTTTCAATAATTTCATTGTTTTTCTAATGTTTTCAAACAGTTATTGATATTTACAAACTAGCGTTAAAAAGTAGTCAAAACAGCTAGATTTTGCATGTAAATCGCTATGTAATTAAAAGTTGTGTAAAACATAAAATCTTAAATATAACTTTGTCAAAACTTCTGAAACTAGTTAAAATCAATAAGTTTTGATTGATTTCATATCGATTTTCAATAATTTCATTGTTTTTCTAATGTTTTCAAACAGTTATTGATATTTACAAACTAGCGTTGAAAAAGTAGTGAAAAAAGCTAGATTTTGCATGTAAATCGCTATGTAATTAAAAGTTGTGTAAAACATAAAATCTTAAACAAAACTTTGTCAAAACATCTGAAACTAGTTAAAATCAATAAGTTTTGATTGATTTCATATCGATTTTCAATAATTTCATTGTTTTTCTAATGTTTTCAAACAGTTATTGATATTTACAAACTAGCGTTAAAAAGTAGTCAAAACAGCTAGATTTTGCATGTAAATCGCTATGTAATTAAAAGTTGTGTAAAACATAAAATCTTAAATATAACTTTGTCAAAACTTCTGAAACTAGTTAAAATCAATAAGTTTTGATTGATTTCATATCGATTTTCAATAATTTCATTGTTTTTCTAATGTTTTCAAACAGTTATTGATATTTACAAACTAGCGTTGAAAAAGTAGTGAAAAAAGCTAGATTTTGCATGTAAATCGCTATGTAATTAAAAGTTGTGTAAAACATAAAATCTTAAACAAAACTTTGTCAAAACATCTGAAACTAGTTAAAATCAATAAGTTTTGATTGATTTCATATCGATTTTCAATAATTTCATTGTTTTTCTAATGTTTTCAAACAGTTATTGATATTTACAAACTAGCGTTGAAAAAGTAGTGAAAAAAGCTAGATTTTGCATGTAAATCGCTATGTAATTAAAAGTTGTGTAAAAAATAAAATCTTAAATAAAACTTTGTCAAAACATCTGAAACTAGTTAAAATCAATAAGTTTTGATTGATTTCATATCGATTTTCAATAATTTCATTGTTTTTCTAATGTTTTCAAACAGTTATTGATATTTACAAACTAGCGTTAAAAAGTAGTCAAAACAGCTAGATTTTGCATGTAAATCGCTATGTAATTAAAAGTTGTGTAAAACATAAAATCTTAAATATAACTTTGTCAAAACTTCTGAAACTAGTTAAAATCAATAAGTTTTGATTGATTTCATATCGATTTTCAATAATTTCATTGTTTTTCTAATGTTTTCAAACAGTTATTGATATTTACAAACTAGCGTTGAAAAAGTAGTGAAAAAGGCTAGATTTTGCATGTAAATCGCTATGTAATTAAAAGTTGTGTAAAACATAAAATCTTAAATAAAACTTTGTCAAAACTTCTGAAACTAGTTAAAATCAATAAGTTTTGATTGATTTCATATCGATTTTCAATAATTTCATTGTTTTTCTAATGTTTTCAAACAGTTATTGATATTTACAAACTAGCGTTGAAAAAGTAGTCAAAACAGCTAGATTTTGCATGTAAATCGCTATGTAATTAAAAGTTGTGTAAAACATAAAATCTTAAATATAACTTTGTCAAAACTTCTGAAACTAGTTAAAATCAATAAGTTTTGATTGATTTCATATCGATTTTCAATAATTTCATTGTTTTTCTAATGTTTTCAAACAGTTATTGATATTTACAAACTAGCGTTAAAAAGTAGTCAAAACAGCTAGATTTTGCATGTCAATCGCTATGTAATTAAAAGTTGTGTAAAACATAAAATCTTAAATATAACTTTGTCAAAACTTCTGAAACTAGTTAAAATCAATAAGTTTTGATTGATTTCATATCGATTTTCAATAATTTCATTGTTTTTATAATGTTTTCAAACAGTTATTGATATTTACAAACTAGCGTTGAAAAAGTAGTGAAAAAAGCTAGATTTTGCATGTAAATCGCTATGTAATTAAAAGTTGTGTAAAACATAAAATCTTAAATATAACTTTGTCAAAACTTCTGAAACTAGTTAAAATCAATAAGTTTTGATTGATTTCATATCGATTTTCAATAATTTCATTGTTTTTCTAATGTTTTCAAACAGTTATTGATATTTACAAACTAGCGTTGAAAAAGTAGTGAAAAAAGCTAGATTTTGCATGTAAATCGCTATGTAATTAAAAGTTGTGTAAAACATAAAATCTTAAATATAACTTTGTCAAAACTTCTGAAACTAGTTAAAATCAATAAGTTTTGGTTGATTTCATATCGATTTTCAATAATTTCATTGTTTTTCTAATGTTTTCAAACAGTTATTGATATTTACAAACTAGCGTTGAAAAAGTAGTGAAAAAGGCTAGATTTTGCATGTAAATCGCTATGTAATTAAAAGTTGTGTAAAACATAAAATCTTAAATAAAACTTTGTCAAAACTTCTGAAACTAGTTAAAATCAATAAGTTTTGATTGATTTCATATCGATTTTCAATAATTTCATTGTTTTTCTAATGTTTTCAAACAGTTATTGATATTTACAAACTAGCGTTAAAAAGTAGTCAAAACAGCTAGATTTTGCATGTAAATCGCTATGTAATTAAAAGTTGTGTAAAACATAAAATCTTAAATATAACTTTGTCAAAACTTCTGAAACTAGTTAAAATCAATAAGTTTTGATTGATTTCATATCGATTTTCAATAATTTCATTGTTTTTCTAATGTTTTCAAACAGTTATTGATATTTACAAACTAGCGTTGAAAAAGTAGTGAAAAAAGCTAGATTTTGCATGTAAATCGCTATGTAATTAAAAGTTGTGTAAAACATAAAATCTTAAATATAACTTTGTCAAAACTTCTGAAACTAGTTAAAATCAATAAGTTTTGATTGATTTCATATCGATTTTCAATAATTTCATTGTTTTTCTAATGTTTTCAAACAGTTATTGATATTTACAAACTAGCGTTGAAAAAGTAGTGAAAAAAGCTAGATTTTGCATGTAAATCGCTATGTAATTAAAAGTTGTGTAAAACATAAAATCTTAAATATAACTTTGTCAAAACTTCTGAAACTAGTTAAAATCAATAAGTTTTGATTGATTTCATATCGATTTTCAATAATTTCATTGTTTTTCTAATGTTTTCAAACAGTTATTGATATTTACAAACTAGCGTTGAAAAAGTAGTGAAAAAAGCTAGATTTTGCATGTAAATCGCTATGTAATTAAAAGTTGTGTAAAACATAAAATCTTAAATATAACTTTGTCAAAACTTCTGAAACTAGTTAAAATCAATAAGTTTTGATTGATTTCATATCGATTTTCAATAATTTCATTGTTTTTCTAATGTTTTCAAACAGTTATTGATATTTACAAACTAGCGTTGAAAAAGTAGTGAAAAAAGCTAGATTTTGCATGTAAATCGCTATGTAATTAAAAGTTGTGTAAAACATAAAATCTTAAATATAACTTTGTCAAAACTTCTGAAACTAGTTAAAATCAATAAGTTTTGATTGATTTCATATCGATTTTCAATAATTTCATTGTTTTTCTAATGTTTTCAAACAGTTATTGATATTTACAAACTAGCGTTGAAAAAGTAGTGAAAAAAGCTAGATTTTGCATGTAAATCGCTATGTAATTAAAAGTTGTGTAAAACATAAAATCTTAAATAAAACTTTGTCAAAACTTCTGAAACTAGTTAAAATCAATAAGTTTTGATTGATTTCATATCGATTTTCAATAATTTCATTGTTTTTCTAATGTTTTCAAACAGTTATTGATATTTACAAACTAGCGTTGAAAAAGTAGTGAAAAAAGCTAGATTTTGCATGTAAATCGCTATGTAATTAAAAGTTGTGTAAAACATAAAATCTTAAATAAAACTTTGTCAAAACTTCTGAAACTAGTTAAAATCAATAAGTTTTGATTGATTTCATATCGATTTTCAATAATTTCATTGTTTTTCTAATGTTTTCAAAGAGTTATTGATATTTACAAACTAGCGTTGAAAAAGTAGTGAAAAAAGCTAGATTTTGCATGTAAATCGCTATGTAATTAAAAGTTGTGTAAAAAATAAAATCTTAAATAAAACTTTGTCAAAACATCTGAAACTAGTTAAAATCAATAAGTTTTGATTGATTTCATATCGATTTTCAATAATTTCATTGTTTTTCTAATGTTTTCAAACAGTTATTGATATTTACAAACTAGCGTTAAAAAGTAGTCAAAACAGCTAGATTTTGCATGTAAATCGCTATGTAATTAAAAGTTGTGTAAAACATAAAATGTTAAATATAACTTTGTCAAAACTTCTGAAACTAGTTAAAATCAATAAGTTTTGATTGATTTCATATCGATTTTCAATAATTTCATTGTTTTTCTAATGTTTTCAAACAGTTATTGATATTTACAAACTAGCGTTGAAAAAGTAGTGAAAAAGGCTAGATTTTGCATGTAAATCGCTATGTAATTAAAAGTTGTGTAAAACATAAAATCTTAAATAAAACTTTGTCAAAACTTCTGAAACTAGTTAAAATCAATAAGTTTTGATTGATTTCATATCGATTTTCAATAATTTCATTGTTTTTCTAATGTTTTCAAACAGTTATTGATATTTACAAACTAGCGTTGAAAAAGTAGTGAAAAAGGCTAGATTTTGCATGTAAATCGCTATGTAATTAAAAGTTGTGTAAAACATAAAATCTTAAATAAAACTTTGTCAAAACTTCTGAAACTAGTTAAAATCAATAAGTTTTGATTGATTTCATATCGATTTTCAATAATTTCATTGTTTTTCTAATGTTTTCAAACAGTTATTGATATTTACAAACTATCGTTAAAAAGTAGTCAAAACAGCTAGATTTTGCATGTAAATCGCTATGTAATTAAAAGTTGTGTAAAACATAAAATCTTAAATATAACTTTGTCAAAACTTCTGAAACTAGTTAAAATCAATAAGTTTTGATTGATTTCATATCGATTTTCAATAATTTCATTGTTTTTCTAATGTTTTCAAACAGTTATTGATATTTACAAACTAGCGTTGAAAAAGTAGTGAAAAAAGCTAGATTTTGCATGTAAATCGCTATGTAATTAAAAGTTGTGTAAAACATAAAATCTTAAATAAAACTTTGTCAAAACTTCTGAAACTAGTTAAAATCAATAAGTTTTGATTGATTTCATATCGATTTTCAATAATTTCATTGTTTTTCTAATGTTTTCAAACAGTTATTGATATTTACAAACTAGCGTTGAAAAAGTAGTGAAAAAAGCTAGATTTTGCATGTAAATCGCTATGTAATTAAAAGTTGTGTAAAACATAAAATCTTAAATAAAACTTTGTCAAAACTTCTGAAACTAGTTAAAATCAATAAGTTTTGATTGATTTCATATCGATTTTCAATAATTTCATTGTTTTTCTAATGTTTTCAAAGAGTTATTGATATTTACAAACTAGCGTTGAAAAAGTAGTGAAAAAAGCTAGATTTTGCATGTAAATCGCTATGTAATTAAAAGTTGTGTAAAAAATAAAATCTTAAATAAAACTTTGTCAAAACATCTGAAACTAGTTAAAATCAATAAGTTTTGATTGATTTCATATCGATTTTCAATAATTTCATTGTTTTTCTAATGTTTTCAAACAGTTATTGATATTTACAAACTAGCGTTAAAAAGTAGTCAAAACAGCTAGATTTTGCATGTAAATCGCTATGTAATTAAAAGTTGTGTAAAACATAAAATGTTAAATATAACTTTGTCAAAACTTCTGAAACTAGTTAAAATCAATAAGTTTTTATTGATTTCATATCGATTTTCAATAATTTCATTGTTTTTCTAATGTTTTCAAACAGTTATTGATATTTACAAACTAGCGTTGAAAAAGTAGTGAAAAAGGCTAGATTTTGCATGTAAATCGCTATGTAATTAAAAGTTGTGTAAAACATAAAATCTTAAATATAACTTTGTCAAAACTTCTGAAACTAGTTAAAATCAATAAGTTTTGATTGATTTCATATCGATTTTCAATAATTTCATTGTTTTTCTAATGTTTTCAAACAGTTATTGATATTTACAAACTAGCGTTGAAAAAGTAGTGAAAAAGGCTAGATTTTGCATGTAAATCGCTATGTAATTAAAAGTTGTGTAAAACATAAAATCTTAAATAAAACTTTGTCAAAACTTCTGAAACTAGTTAAAATCAATAAGTTTTGATTGATTTCATATCGATTTTCAATAATTTCATTGTTTTTCTAATGTTTTCAAACAGTTATTGATATTTACAAACTAGCGTTGAAAAAGTAGTGAAAAAAGCTAGATTTTGCATGTAAATCGCTATGTAATTAAAAGTTGTGTAAAACATAAAATCTTAAACAAAACTTTGTCAAAACATCTGAAACTAGTTAAAATCAATAAGTTTGATCGATTTCATATCGATTTTCAATAATTTCATTGTTTTTCTAATGTTTTCAAACAGTTATTGATATTTACAAACTAGCGTTGAAAAAGTAGTGAAAAAAGCTAGATTTTGCATGTAAATCGCTATGTAATTAAAAGTTGTGTAAAAAATAAAATCTTAAATAAAACTTTGTCAAAACATCTGAAACTAGTTAAAATCAATAAGTTTTGATTGATTTCATATCGATTTTCAATAATTTCATTGTTTTTCTAATGTTTTCAAACAGTTATTGATATTTACAAACTAGCGTTAAAAAGTAGTCAAAACAGCTAGATTTTGCATGTAAATCGCTATGTAATTAAAAGTTGTGTAAAACATAAAATCTTAAATATAACTTTGTCAAAACTTCTGAAACTAGTTAAAATCAATAAGTTTTGATTGATTTCATATCGATTTTCAATAATTTCATTGTTTTTATAATGTTTTCAAACAGTTATTGATATTTACAAACTAGCGTTGAAAAAGTAGTGAAAAAAGCTAGATTTTGCATGTAAATCGCTATGTAATTAAAAGTTGTGTAAAACATAAAATCTTAAATATAACTTTGTCAAAACTTCTGAAACTAGTTAAAATCAATAAGTTTTGATTGATTTCATATCGATTTTCAATAATTTCATTGTTTTTCTAATGTTTTCAAACAGTTATTGATATTTACAAACTAGCGTTAAAAAGTAGTCAAAACAGCTAGATTTTGCATGTAAATCGCTATGTAATTAAAAGTTGTGTAAAACATAAAAGCTTAAATATAACTTTGTCAAAACTTCTGAAACTAGTTAAAATCAATAAGTTTTGATTGATTTCATATCGATTTTCAATAATTTCATTGTTTTTCTAATGTTTTCAAACAGTTATTGATATTTACAAACTAGCGTTGAAAAAGTAGTGAAAAAAGCTAGATTTTGCATGTAAATCGCTATGTAATTAAAAGTTGTGTAAAACATAAAATCTTAAATATAACTTTGTCAAAACTTCTGAAACTAGTTAAAATCAATAAGTTTTGATTGATTTCATATCGATTTTCAATAATTTCATTGTTTTTCTAATGTTTTCAAACAGTTATTGATATTTACAAACTAGCGTTGAAAAAGTAGTGAAAAAAGCTAGATTTTGCATGTAAATCGCTATGTAATTAAAAGTTGTGTAAAACATAAAATCTTAAATAAAACTTTGTCAAAACTTCTGAAACTAGTTAAAATCAATAAGTTTTGATTGATTTCATATCGATTTTCAATAATTTCATTGTTTTTCTAATGTTTTCAAAGAGTTATTGATATTTACAAACTAGCGTAGAAAAAGTAGTGAAAAAAGCTAGATTTTGCATGTAAATCGCTATGTAATTAAAAGTTGTGTAAAACATAAAATCTTAAACAAAACTTTGTCAAAACATCTGAAACTAGTTAAAATCAATAAGTTTTGATTGATTTCATATCGATTTTCAATAATTTCATTGTTTTTCTAATGTTTTCAAACAGTTATTGATATTTACAAACTAGCGTTAAAAAATAGTCAAAACAGCTAGATTTTGCATGTAAATCGCTATGTAATTAAAAGTTGTGTAAAACATAAAATCTTAAATATAACTTTGTCAAAACTTCTGAAACTAGTTAAAATCAATAAGTTTTGATTGATTTCATATCGATTTTCAATAATTTCATTGTTTTTCTAATGTTTTCAAACAGTTATTGATATTTACAAACTAGCGTTAAAAAAGTAGTTAAAAAGGCTAGATTTTGCATGTAAATCGCTATGTAATTAAAAGTTGTGTAAAACATAAAATCTTAAATATAACTTTGTCAAAACTTCTGAAACTAGTTAAAATCAATAAGTTTTGATTGATTTCATATCGATTTTCAATAATTTCATTGTTTTTCTAATGTTTTCAAACAGTTATTGATATTTACAAACTAGCGTTGAAAAAGTAGTGAAAAAAGCTAAATTTTGCATGTAAATCGCTATGTAATTAAAAGTTGTGTAAAACATAAAATCTTAAACAAAACTTTGTCAAAACATCTGAAACTAGTTAAAATCAATAAGTTTTGATTGATTTCATATCGATTTTCAATAATTTCATTGTTTTTCTAATGTTTTCAAACAGTTATTGATATTTACAAACTAGCGTTAAAAAGTAGTCAAAACAGCTAGATTTTGCATGTAAATCGCCATGTAATTAAAAGTTGTGTAAAACATAAAATCTTAAATATAACTTTGTCAACACTTCTGAAACTAGTTAAAATCAATAAGTTTTGATTGATTTCATATCTTTTTTCAATAATTTAATTGTTTTTCTAATGTTTTCAAACAGTTATTGATATTTACAAACTAGCGTTGAAAAAGTAGTGAAAAAAGCTAGATTTTGCATGTAAATCGCTATGTAATTAAAAGTTGTGTAAAACATAAAATCTTAAATAAAACTTTGTCAAAACTTCTGAAACTAGTTAAAATCAATAAGTTTTGATTGATTTCATATCGATTTTCAATAATTTCATTGTTTTTCTAATGTTTTCAAAGAGTTATTGATATTTACAAACTAGCGTTGAAAAAGTAGTGAAAAAAGCTAGATTTTGCATGTAAATCGCTATGTAATTAAAAGTTGTGTAAAAAATAAAATCTTAAATAAAACTTTGTCAAAACATCTGAAACTAGTTAAAATCAATAAGTTTTGATTGATTTCATATCGATTTTCAATAATTTCATTGTTTTTCTAATGTTTTCAAACAGTTATTGATATTTACAAACTAGCGTTAAAAAGTAGTCAAAACAGCTAGATTTTGCATGTAAATCGCTATGTAATTAAAAGTTGTGTAAAACATAAAATCTTAAATATAACTTTGTCAAAACATCTGAAACTAGTTAAAATCAATAAGTTTTGATTGATTTCATATCGATTTTCAATAATTTCATTGTTTTTCTAATGTTTTCAAACAGTTATTGATATTTACAAACTAGCGTTGAAAAAGTAGTGAAAAAAGCTAGATTTTGCATGTAAATCTCTATGTATTTAAAAGTTGTGTAAAACATAAAATATTTAATGTAACTTTGTCAAAACTTCTGAAACTAGTTAAAATCAATAAGTTTTGATTGATTTCATATCAATTTTCAATAATTTCATTGTTTTTCTAATGTTTTCAAAGAGTTATTGATATTTACAAACTAGCGTTAAAAAGTAGTCAAAAGAGCAAGATTTTGCATGTAAATCGCTATGTAATTAAAAGTTGTGTAAAACATAAAATCTTAAATATAACTTTGTCAAAACTTCTGAAACTAGTTAAAATCAATAAGTTTTGATTGATTTCATATCGATTTTCTATAATTTCATTGTTTTTCTAATGTTTTCAAACAGTTATTTATATTTACAAACTAGCGTTGAAAAAGTAGTGAAAAAAGCTAGATTTTGCATGTAAATCTCTATGTATTTAAAAGTTGTGTAAAACATAAAATCTTAAATATAACTTTGTCAAAACTTCTGAAACTAGTTAAAATCAATAAGTTTTGATTGATTTCATATCGATTTTCAATAATTTCATTGTTTTTCTAATGTTTTCGAACAGTTGTTGATATTTACAAACTAGCGTTAAAAAGTAGTCAAAACAGCAAGATTTTGCATGTAAATCGCTATGTAATTAAAAGTTGTGTAAAACATAAAATCTTAAATATAACTTTGTCAAAACTTCTGAAACTAGTTAAAATCAATAAGTTTTGATTGATTTCATATCGATTTTCAATAATTTCATTGTTTTTCTAATGTTTTCAAACAGTTATTCATATTTACAAACTAGCGTTGAAAAAGTAGTGAAAAAAGCTAGATTTTGCATGTAAATCGCTATGTAATTAAAAGTTGTGTAAAACATAAAATCTTAAATATAACTTTGTCAAAACTTCTGAAACTAGTTAAAATCAATAAGTTTTGATTGATTTCATATCGATTTTCAATAATTTCATTGTTTTTCTAATGTTTTCAAACAGTTATTGATATTTACAAACTAGCGTTAAAAAGTAGTCAAAACAGCAAGATTTTGCATGTAAATCGCTATGTAATTAAAAGTTGTGGGAAACATAAAATCTTAAATAAAACTTTGTCAAAACTTCTAAAACTAGTTAAAATCAATAAGTTTTGATTGATTTCATATCGATTTTCAATAATTTCATTGTTTTTCTAATGTTTTCAAACAGTTATTGATATTTACAAACTAGCGTTGAAAAAGTAGTGAAAAAAGCTAGATTTTGCATGTAAATCGCTATGTAATTAAAAGTTGTGTAAAACATAAAATATTTAATGTAACTTTGTCAAAACTTCTGAAACTAGTTAAAATCAATAAGTTTTGATTGATTTCATATCGATTTTCAATAATTTCATTGTTTTTCTAATGTTTTCAAACAGTTATTGATATTTACAAACTAGCGTTGAAAAAGTAGTGAAAAAAGCTAGATTTTGCATGTAAATCGCTATGTAATTAAAAGTTGTGTAAAACATAAAATCTTCAATATAATTTTGTAAAAACTTCTGAAACTAGTTAAAATCAAACTTTTGATTGATTTCATATCGATTTTCAATAATTTCATTGTTTTTCTAATGTTTTCAAACAGTTATTGATATTTACAAACTAGCGTTGAAAAAGTAGTGAAAAAAGCTAGATTTTGCATGTAAATCGCTATGTAATTAAAAGTTGTGTAAAACATAAAATCTTAAATATAACTTTGTCAAAACTTCTGAAACTAGTTAAAATCAATAAGTTTTGATTGATTTCATATCGATTTTCAATAATTTCATTGTTTTTCTAATGTTTTCAAACAGTTATTGATATTTACAAACTAGCGTTGAAAAAGTAGTGAAAAAAGCTAGATTTTGCATGTAAATCGCTATGTAATTAAAAGTTGTGTAAAACATAAAATCTTCAATATAATTTTGTAAAAACTTCTGAAACTAGTTAAAATCAAACTTTTGATTGATTTCATATCGATTTTCAATAATTTCATTGTTTTTCTAATGTTTTCAAACAGTTATTGATATTTACAAACTAGCGTTGAAAAAGTAGTGAAAAAAGCTAGATTTTGCATGTAAATCGCTATGTAATTAAAAGTTGTGTAAAACATAAAATCTTAAATATAACTTTGTCAAAACTTCTGAAACTAGTTAAAATCAATAAGTTTTGATTGATTTCATATCGATTTTCAATAATTTCATTGTTTTTCTAATGTTTTCGAACAGTTATTGATATTTACAAACTAGCGTTAAAAAGTAATGAAAAAAGCTAGATTTTTCATGTAAATCGCTATGTAATTAAAAGTTGTGTGAAACATAAAATCTTAAATAAAACTTTGTCAAAACTTCTAAAACTAGTTAAAATCAATAAGTTTTGATTGATTTCATATCGATTTTCAATAATTTCATTGTTTTTCTAATGTTTTCAAACAGTTATTGATATTTACAAACTAGCGTTGAAAAAGTAGTGAAAAAAGCTAGATTTTGCATGTAAATCGCTATGTAATTAAAAGTTGTGTAAAACATAATATCTTAAGTATAACTTTGTATAAAATTCTGAAACTAGTTAAAATCAATAAGTTTTGATTGATTTCATATCGATTTTCAATAATTTCATTGTTTTTCTAATGTTTTCAAACAGTTATTGATATTTACAATCTAGCGTTAAAAAGTAGTGAAAAAAGCTAGATTTTGCATGTAAATCCCTATGTAATTAAAAGTTTTGTAAAACATAAAATCTTAAATATAACTTTGTCAAAACTTCTGAAACTAGTTAAAATCAATAAGTTTTGATTGATTTCATATCGATTTTCAATAATTTCATTGTTTTTCTAATGTTTTCAAACAGTTATTTATATTTACAAACTAGCGTTGAAAAAGTAGTGAAAATCTAGATTTTGCATGTAAATCTCTATGTATTTAAAAGTTGTGTAAAACATAAAATATTTAATGTAACTTTGTCAAAACTTCTGAAACTAGTTAAAATCAATAAGTTTTGATTGATTTCATATCAATTTTCAATAATTTCATTGTTTTTCTAATGTTTCAAACAGTTATTGATATTTACAAACTAGCATTAAAAAGTAGTCAAAACAGCAAGATTTTGCATATAAATCGCTATGTAATTAAAAGTTGTGTAAAACATAAAATCTTAAATATAACTTTGTCAAAACTTCTGAAACTAGTTAAAATCAATAAGTTTTGATTGATTTCATATCGATTTTCAATAATTTCATTGTTTTTCTAATGTTTTCAAACAGTTATTCATATTTACAAACTAGCGTTGAAAAAGTAGTGAAAAAAGCTAGATTTTGCATGTAAATCGCTATGTAATTAAAAGTTGTGTAAAACATAAAATCTTAAATATAACTTTGTCAAAACTTCTGAAACTAGTTAAAATCAATAAGTTTTGATTGATTTCATATCGATTTTCAATAATTTCATTGTTTTTCTAATGTTTTCAAACAGTTATTGATATTTACAAACTAGCGTTGAAAAAGTAGTGAAAAAAGCTAGATTTTGCATGTAAATCGCTATGTAATTAAAAGTTGTGTAAAACATAAAATCTTAAATAAAACTTTGTCAAAACATCTGAAACTAGTTAAAATCAATAAGTTTTGATTGATTTCATATCGATTTTCAATAATTTCATTGTTTTTCTAATGTTTTCAAACAGTTATTGATATTTACAAACTAGCGTTGAAAAAGTAGTGAAAAAAGCTAGATTTTGCATGTAAATCGCTATGTAATTGAAAGTTGTGTAAAACATAAAATCTTCAATATAATTTTGTAAAAACTTCTGAAACTAGTTAAAATCAATAAGTTTTGATTGATTTCATATCGATTTTCAATAATTTCATTGTTTTTCTAATGTTTTCGAACAGTTATTGATATTTACAAACTAGCGTTGAAAAAGTAGTGAAAAAAGCTAGATTTTGCATGTAAATCTCTATGTATTTAAAAGTTGTGTAAAACATAAAATATTTAATGTAACTTTGTCAAAACTTCTGAAACTAGTTAAAATCAATAAGTTTTGATTGATTTCATATCAATTTTCAATAATTTCATTGTTTTTCTAATGTTTTCAAACAGTTATTGATATTTACAAACTAGCGTTAAAAAGTAGTCAAAACAGCAAGATTTTGCATGTAAATCGCTATGTAATTAAAAGTTGTGTAAAACATAAAATCTTAAATATAACTTTGTCAAAACTTCTGAAACTAGTTAAAATCAATAAGTTTTGATTGATTTCATATCGATTTTCTATAATTTCATTGTTTTTCTAATGTTTTCAAACAGTTATTGATATTTACAAACTAGCGTTGAAAAAGTAGTGAAAAAAGCTAGATTTTGCATGTAAATCGCTATGTAATTAAAAGTTGTGTAAAACATAAAATCTTAAATATAACTTTGTCAAAACTTCTGAAACTAGTTAAAATCAATAAGTTTTGATTGATTTCATATCGATTTTCAATAATTTCATTGTTTTTCTAAAGTTTTCGAACAGTTGTTGATATTTACAAACTAGCGTTAAAAGTAGTCAAAACAGGTAGATTTTGCATGTAAATCGCTATGTAATTAAAAGTTGTGTAAAACATAAAATCTTAAATATAACTTTGTCAAAACTTCTGAAACTAGTTAAAATCAATAAGTTTTGATTGATTTCATATCGATTTTCAATAATTTCATTGTTTTTCTAATGTTTTCGAACAGTTGTTGATATTTACAAACTAGCGTTAAAAAGTAGTCAAAACAGCTAGATTTTGCATGTAAATCGCTATGTAATTAAAAGTTGTGTGAAACATAAAATCTTAAATAAAACTTTGTCAAAACTACTGAAACTAGTTAAAATCAATAAGTTTTGATTGATTTCATATCGATTTTCAATAATTTCATTGTTTTTCTAATGTTTTCAAACAGTTATTGATATTTACAAACTAGCGTTGAAAAAGTAGTGAAAAAAGCTAGATTTTGCATGTAAATCGCTATGTAATTAAAAGTTGTGTAAAACATAAAATCTTAAATATAACTTTGTCAAAACTTCTGAAACTAGTTAAAATCAATAAGTTTTGATTGATTTCATATCGATTTTCAATAATTTCATTGTTTTTCTAATGTTTTCGAACAGTTGTTGATATTTACAAACTAGCGTTAAAAAGTAGTCAAAACAGCTAGATTTTGCATGTAAATCGCTATGTAATTAAAAGTTGTGTGAAACATAAAATCTTAAATAAAACTTTGTCAAAACTTCTGAAACTAGTTAAAATCAATAAGTTTTGATTGATTTCATATCGATTTTCAATAATTTCATTGTTTTTCTAATGTTTTCAAACAGTTATTGATATTTACAAACGCGTTGAAAAAGTAGTGAAAAAAGCTAGATTTTGCATGTAAATCGCTATGTAATTAAAAGTTGTGTAAAACAAAATCTTAAATATAACTTTGTCAAAACTTCTGAAACTAGTTAAAATCAATAAGTTTTGATTGATTTCATATCGATTTTCAATAATTTCATTGTTTTTCTAATGTTTTCAAACAGTTATTGATATTTACAAACTAGCGTTGAAAAAGTAGTGAAAAAAGCTAGATTTTGCATGTAAATCGCTATGTAATTAAAAGTTGTGTAAAACATAAAATCTTAAATATAACTTTGTCAAAACTTCTGAAACTAGTTAAAATCAATAAGTTTTGATTGATTTCATATCGATTTTCAATAATTTCATTGTTTTTCTAATGTTTTCAAACAGTTATTGATATTTACAAACGCGTTGAAAAAGTAGTGAAAAAAGCTAGATTTTGCATGTAAATCGCTATGTAATTAAAAGTTGTGTAAAACATAAAATCTTAAATAAAACTTTGTCAAAACTTCTGAAACTAGTTAAAATCAATAAGTTTTGATTGATTTCATATCGATTTTCAATAATTTCATTGTTTTTCTAATGTTTTCAAACAGTTATTGATATTTACAAACTAGCGTTGAAAAAGTAGTGAAAAAAGCTAGATTTTGCATGTAAATCTCTATGTATTTTAAAGTTGTGTAAAACATAAAATATTTAATGTAACTTTGTCAAAACTTCTGAAACTAGTTAAAATCAATAAGTTTTGATTGATTTCATATCGATTTTCAATAATTTCATTGTTTTTCTAATGTTTTCGAACAGTTGTTGATATTTACAAACTAGCGTTAAAAAGTAGTCAAAACAGCTAGATTTTGCATGGAAATCGCTATGTAATTAAAAGTTGTGTGAAACATAAAATCTTAAATAAAACTTTGACAAAACTTCTGAAACTAGTTAAAATCAATAAGTTTTGATTGATTTCATATCGATTTTCAATAATTTCATTGTTTTTCTAATGTTTTCAAACAGTTATTGATATTTACAAACTAGCGTTGAAAAAGTAGTGAAAAAAGCTAGATTTTGCATGTAAATCGCTATGTAATTAAAAGTTGTGTAAAACATAAAATCTTAAATATAACTTTGTCAAAACTTCTGAAACTAGTTAAAATCAATAAGTTTTGATTGATTTCATATCGATTTTCAATAATTTCATTGTTTTTCTAATGTTTTCAAACAGTTATTGATATTTACAAACTAGCGTTAAAAAGTAGTGAAAAAAGCTAGATTTTGCATGTAAATCGCTATGTAATTAAAAGTTGTGTAAAACATAAAATCTTAAATATAACTTTGTCAAAACTTCTGAAACTAGTTAAAATCAATAAGTTTTGATTGATTTCATATCGATTTTCAATAATTTCATTGTTTTTCTAATGTTTTCAAACAGTTATTGATATTTACAAACTAGCGTTGAAAAAGTAGTGAAAAAAGCTAGATTTTGCATGTAAATCGCTATGTAATTAAAAGTTGTGTAAAACATAAAATCTTAAATAAAACTTTGTCAAAACTTCTGAAACTAGTTAAAATCAATAAGTTTTGATTGATTTCATATCGATTTTCAATAATTTCATTGTTTTTCTAATGTTTTCAAACAGTTATTGATATTTACAAACTAGCGTTGAAAAAGTAGTGAAAAAAGCTAGATTTTGCATGTAAATCTCTATGTATTTTAAAGTTGTGTAAAACATAAAATATTTAATGTAACTTTGTCAAAACTTCTGAAACTAGTTAAAATCAATAAGTTTTGATTGATTTCATATCGATTTTCAATAATTTCATTGTTTTTCTAATGTTTTCGAACAGTTGTTGATATTTACAAACTAGCGTTAAAAAGTAGTCAAAACAG
>CAWVQA010000634.1:12500-40000 GCA_963932145.1 Acanthosepion lycidas | reverse complement strand
AGCTGCAAATGCTTTAACCCCATTATTGAGTATTATCCCCACTAAAAATATTGCAAATTTCAAACAACATTATTATTTTGAATATAAAAATAAAAAAAACAAAGCATACTTACTGCTTTATTTAAATGATTACAATTTTCTTTGCATGTTTTAGCAAGAATACATGCATCAAATATACGTGCTAGTTTTCCCCTTAAAACTAAAAAAGGAAAAAAGAAAAAATGCATTTACTAAATTACACATATAATTAGAATGGTTTGCATATCAGCATAAAATGGCAAAGTGATGAGGGACAATAATGCAGTAATCTACAATCACTGACTGCTTCGTAATGTCTAGAAAAGGTGTAAACCTGCAAACCAAAATATATATTCCTTAAGAAATAAAGCTTTGTTAAATATGATCATCATAAATGAATAAAACATCCATTCCGATATGAAAATCACATTCATGAAGAAGAAAGAGGCAAGGAATGATTTCTGATTATAAAATGTGTCACTTATGCAAAAGTACATTTAAAATATTTGTGAAGAAAAAAAATATAATGAAACAGCCAGTCATTAATTTATAGGCAACAGAAGAATACAATCATAAAACAAAATCTAATTTATGCAATGATAAATTACAAATCTGCTGTTCAGATGCTTAATACAAATTACATTTTGCCTTGCTAATGTAGATTTTCTTGTTTAATAATCTGATGATGCCAGATCAGCAAAACATGGCAAGGTAAAAAATTTTCCAAATTGTTTCATATTTACCAATCTGTCAGATCCTCACCAAACTTTACTCACATCATATGTAAGTACATACTCACTGATGCAAAATAATAAAAGTAGCACCCTGAATATGAGTTTCAATTTTCTCAGGATTAAACCAACAGATAATATACCTGGATTACTGTAAATGATAATGTATATCCAGATCACTATGTTTAAAGACAACAAAATGCAGGTGTATCAACAGTACTCAGACCCCATATTTATTCACTGTATAATGTCTAAGGAAGATACAAAGGCATTTTCTTTAGGCATTAGCACAAGACTAATCGTGTATGTATAAGATTATACAGATGGTGAATATCATCCTATAATACGTTATACAAGAGTTGTATGTTGATTAACTGAATGAATCCAGCATAGTGATTGGTACATTCGCTTTTTGGCCATGAGACTTATATTAGAGTCTCATCATGATTGATTTATCAGGAAGGAGGTTTCTTGATTGTCATCAGCCTAGGAAGGCAATTCCAGCATGTGACACCTTTGGAAAATGCCTGAAAATCATAGATCATTTGATCCAAACCTTTTTAGTGAAATTGGATAGGATGGGACTATTTTGGGAGAGGTCAATGCTTGTGTTAACATGAAATCATAAGTTATTGTAACTAAGTGTTTGAGTGTACTGGCCTTGTTCAGACTCTTGATCACACCAGATAACATGCTCTCTCCTAGAAATTGTAACTAAAGTCCAGTCAGTATAGTTGCAGTATAAATCACAGGTGCTCACAAATGTACCTGAGCAGACATTTGTAACAGGGGTTAGCTATCTGCTCTAGTATACAAGGATACGAGTGACCAGCCACCATGAATCAGGTAATGGTAGATAGGGGCCTGGAAATTGTGCTGGCCAGCAAAGTTGTCAGATGTCTTTCAGAGCATGATGACTAGTACAGATATTATCCTACTGAACAGTATATCCCCTTCCTGTAACAGCAATGCCAGCAAAACAGGTTGAACTATGTTTTGGATATACATGGTACTGCTCAACATTTTCCCCACAAACATGAAAAAAAAGTGTGAGAGCTGTAACATATGGCACCCAACACTATGATGCCAGGGATTCAGCCTGTATATTATGGATAAATATGCTTTAGAAGATGTTGCTTCCCAAGTACACACCATACATAAATGATCATCATTGAAAAAAAACAAAAAAAACCTGCATTCATCACTGAACACTACAGAGGTCCATTCAATTCTCCAGGTGACCCTCTTGTGACACTACTGGAAAAGTGCATGACGATGTTGTGTAGGTGGAATTTTGGCTTGACCTTTGTCATGTTGCAAAGAAACAATTCCTTGTTTACACATACAGCCATATGTGCTCTTCTGGTTGCCTATTACTGCTCTTACAATCTTGGTGAGCAATGGTACTATGTGGTTGTTCAGAACATTATTTTTGTTTATTTAACCACTGCTGCACACAGTGACAAGTCATCTTTAACACATACAACAATTCTCCAAAATGACTATCCAGTTTTATAAAAGCCCATAATCTGGTCATTCTTAGCTCCAGTTGAACAGAAAGGTGTGCATGTGTAAACTTACAATTACTATGTCATCAAATTCACAAACCAACACTTTAATCCACTATGATATTGTCTTCTAGTTCAATCCATGATCCAACAGTGTGTACTTGAACTCAGTGTGAGCAATAACTAAGCAATACTAAAAATAAGGAGACAAGATATCCCAAGACATGGGCAGTGGAATGAGAACAGTTTACTCCTATAGATTTAATAAAGGGTTCAGTTCAGAACTCCCTGTAGGTAACCTGGATCAATATATACCTGATGAAGGTCAGAGGACACAATGGCCAAAACAACAAAGAGGAGGACAATAGTCCACATGTAAATAGTGTAAATAATGATAACTTGTCATCCCAGAGTCAGACAGAGTAGATATTTGCCCTATACAAAAAGAAACATTTACTACCCCTTATATTTTGTTTAGATATTATTTGCAGCTTTCATGATTATGTGCTCAATGCAAACAGAACTTTTAATCTTTGAACATTGCTAATAGCCAAAATTGTGTATTAAATAAAATTAATTGCTATTATTGTAATCTTAGTTTCATCAGCTTCAAGGTTCGTATATATTTCCTACTGAAATTTTCCTGTAAATAATTTCTAAATATCAAAGAAAATACATCTAAAATTTTTCTTATCAAGTATACTGGTTCTTATTGTTTTAGGAGTTGTCTGCCTTATATCAAGTTTTCTTTTTCATATAAATTTAGAAAAAATAATAAATAAGTACAGGATATAATGAATAAATTGTCTAAATTACACAAAAATGAAAATAACACTGACATATCATTTAAACATATATTTACCAAAATTACACAAAAATATCTTGAAATAATAAAGAGTAAATTTATTCAATAAAATCACCATGGCTTCAACCTTAGCCTCTATGTGATTTTGGAATCTCCTGCAACCCTTCTGGACAGTCTCCTTGTGTAAATTGGTAAATGTTGTCATAATTCTTGCCTTTAGTTCATCTTTGGTGCTACAAGGAGTTTTGTTTGTCTTTAGGCACTTGATGTAGGCCTCCATGTTGAATCAGAGGTCCTCACCAACAAATTCGGGACTTCTGTGAAAAATATAGGTTATCTTCCCATGGGTGATAAGAGATCCCCACACCCTGCCAATAGGGAGACGAGTCCATTTATCTGGTTATAATGGGTAAGACCCAAACTTAAGTGCTAAAGCTGAGAGGCTTAAAGACCACAGAAGTGAATGGATGAATTTTAGCCTACTCCAAGAACAGGTGATGCTGGCCATGAGCAAACCTGAATAATGCAAGGACAAGCAGCCATCAGAAGAATATGATCAACATCAGATAAGTGTTTGAATCAATTTCAAACTGATACATGTATTTTGAACTTCACCCCCGTGCCATGAAATTAACTGCTAAAGGAATATGTTTAGTAATTATCTCTTATTCTCATTGTATAATGTATTACTGATGGAGTCACTAAATTTCCCATAGTTCTTTTCTCATCAGAATGAGTTTTGTGAGCTGCTGTACCTTTGTAATCACCATTAGACTCATCCAACTCTTTCCAAATCTTTTCTGCACTGTCCTCAGATTAATACCCAAACACCAAAATGTTTGTATTGGAACTTCCAGCATGAATGCCAAACAGTACAGCATGCAGTTTCCAAATTTCTGGTGGAGTGAATTGTCATGATGCTCTTTTTCTCAGAGACGGTGCCCAACTGACTGTACTATATTGTGTAGTTGACAAAAAATTAAAAACAATGTGCTTGCACAACATTAAAAATATAAAATGGTGACAATTTATTCATTGCATCCTGTAGTTATACATAATTATGGGTAATCAAATGACAAAATGGGAAAAAAAAAATGTTATTTTTCCATTTTGTCTCATCTGATTATCAATTATAAATATGATAGCTAAATCTTCCATAATTACTACATTTAATTATCAAGTAAAATAATAATTAATATGTAAATACATTTGTTAAAATCTTCATTTACTCTTTAATAATTGAGTGGTAATTTATGCTGCAGTATTAACAAATTAAATTGGTTTACAAATTATAATTTGGAAAATATTCATTGCCTAAAGAATTTAATTGTATTTGCTCCATTCAATAAAAATCCATTGCAAGTGCAACCAGAGATTCAAATAATAATATTTAAATAAAGTGAATTGAGTGTAAAAATTCTTACCATGTTCGATATAAGAGTAAAATCCTAAAGAGAGTAACACAGCCGCAAGTTGGAAATTCAAACCCTAAAAGTCAAAATAATAAAATAGATAAGATCAAACCAAATGCATAGTGTAATTATTTGTGCATTTTATTCTTGATTATGTTAATTTTGTTGCATTGTCATTTTTCAATGGATATTTACCCATTTAATTATGCAACCAAAGGAATATATTGGATTCAAGTCCTATTATTGTCAGTTACTTTAATTTTTAATACGTTGATGTTATGAAACTGCTAGGAGATAAAACTTATGAAAACAAATTGATACATAATCCAAAAATGAATTATCATGCAGCAATGTATTTGATACATAAAAAAAAATCTTAATTCTTGAAATACACTTATAAAATGAAATGGTGGAGGTCATCAGTAAGTGGTCCTGGTTTCATTACAAATTTCAGGTATTGCAAGATCAAATCCATTCTACCAGGTACCCAACCTGTTGATAGGCCGTCTCTCCACATAATTCGCTCCACAATGTATTTGAAGAAAAAAAAACCCCAAAAAAACAAATTATTATATCAGCAGATAGATCTTACTTTTATGTCATTGAGATTTGCATTAGCCAATCTGTGACACTATTTGGCACTGGTAAATAGAAATAAAGAGTTAATGAATAGAATGATGGACAGACCAAGAGAAAGGATGAAGATTTCTCTTAAAAATACAAAACAAAAGCAAACAAACAAAAAAGCTTAATTCTTAAAACCAGTAAAACTACTTAAGGAAAGGCGATATTACCATAAGAAGCCATATGGCAATCTTTAAGCTGACAGTTGATTAATGACCTAGTTCAAAAGTACTTGTTACGAAAATACAAAATAAGTAGGACAGATAAGATTTGATATGTAACCAAAACTCAAGAATAAAGTTTCCTTGTAGTTGGAGTGCAATGACCCTGACAGGATTGGAGGAATGGCTGACTGGAGAACCATCTGGCAAATATTTCATTTTGAACAAGATGTGGATGGGAAAATGATAATTTTTTTTTTTTAATTAATGACCATAAGTTAAACCACACCAAACAGTCAAGAGCTAGATTGGCTGAAGGTTAGCCAAGGTGGCAAGCACAGTTGAAATACTGAGGAAGGTGGAGGAATTACCCATGCCCATTGGGAAGTATTGGTATGAGATGCCAATAAAAGAAGGAAGAAGTTTTTGGGGCAGATCAATACCTGTGACTGCTACCCATACGAAAAGGGTTATCTCTTGATGGAAATGTAATTAATTTTCCAGTGTCAGACAACAAAAGGGCTCTTGTTGGAAGAATCTCCTAACCATGGTGGTTTTAGGTGAATGTCAATAAATGCAAGGAATCGAAGTGGCTAAGAGCAGTTGTTTCAGACACTGAGAACAAGAGATGGCTGCATTGCCTGGTATCACGTGACTGCCTGCCAGAACAGAACATCTGACATAAGCATTGTGCCAGACTTAACCAAACCAGCCAAAGTGTTATGTTCAACTTAAGTGTGTTGGGTCAATAATTTTCTGCATGAGGAATTGATAAATAACCAAGCACTGTACAAAAGAATGTATATAAAAGCATTTAATTTTATTCAAGTTATTTTTTTTTTTCCACTCTGGCTGGACCAACTCAATACGATGATTCCTGATGACAATTCAATTCTTGCCAGCTTTATGATCAAAACTAAACACGTGGAATAGGGGAAGGTTTGGATTGAAGCAATTATCTCATTGTGGCACTATTTAGCTATGGTAATTGGCTACCTAATTAACCATAGAAATTAAAACAAGAAATACTGAGGGTAGAAAGAAGTACCGTTAGATGTTAAAAAATTTTATTTTATTTACAAAAAAAGTTACTTTTCACAAAAGACAGTAAACACAGAGAAAAAGCCATGTGTGAGATTTTGTCAAACTGATTAATATTATTGTAAGAAATGCATTGCCAAGGGAAATATGAGAATTCAGAAAAGAAAGCAAAGTATTAAGATATCGGGGAGACCGCATGGCAGTCATAAAAATTTCAGTCTGAGACGATTGCCGATATGGGGTAGGGAGAATCAATGTTAATTATCTTTCCAAGATGATATTTTTTTTCTTGAGTGCCAGCAAGGCAAAAACCATATGGTATTTGTGGGAATTTTGGCATGAGAGAAAAATTTATCCAGATACGGGTGGAGAGGATTGTTATTGTTTACTTTACCAAAGTGTTACTTTCAGACACCGAGACGTTGAGTAGCAATATGGTGATTATAAAATTTTGGGCATGAGAAAAGAATTGTGATTTGGTAAGATAAGAAATTGAATTTCTCAAGAAGCCAGTAAAAGCTAAATTCATGAAGGGAACAGATGGCAAACTTTGACAGTGATTGATAGAATTGGTAAAGAGTTCAGGCTAAGTGGATTTTGAGTGACCAAAAGATCTGATAGATTTTAAGTGGCAATGTGGAATTCATAAAAAGGAGAATTTTGTAAACACAAATTCTGGGTTATAATTTTAAGGAGGCCAGCATAGACACATCCACACGACTGGGATGCCATTGGTCTAGTGGTAGCAATGATAATAGGCGGAGGTGAATGGATGAGAAGGACGGAGAAGTTATAACGCCCACTGAAGGGATTGGTATGAGATATCAATGTGAGAGGGGAAGAGTTTAGGAGGATAGCTCTCCTCCGACCTCCCCTCACGGACAAGGGAGACCCCCACCCAATGGAAAGTGATTAATTTTCCAAAAATGGGAAATAATCAATTTTCCTGGCCTGACAACAAAGAGATTTCTTGTTGGGAATCGAGATTTACTGGGAACCCCAGGATGTGCCTGGCCCCACACCGGGTTTTGGTTGGTATCCATATAAATGAACGTCCTCGGGCCATTCGACAGTCAGTCAGCTGGTTAGTTCGGGTAGCAGGAACCAGAGTGTTGCCTCGCAGAAGCTGACCGAGAGATTCCACAACGTCCGACTTCGCCTATCTTACCAATAGTAAGTTATACTGATGAACGAAGCCAAGCCAGCACCTAAGAACTAAACCAGTTGACTTAAGATGCCAAAACTTGCTTAAGAAACATAGAAGTGTCACAATCCGTAGAAAACGGGCTGGGAGGAAAACACACTCCTGTATATAACAGACAGATAAAGTTAATTTGTTATTTCTTAACATACTTGAACCTCTTGGGTTTTTCTTTTATTTGCTTCTTTTTCTTTACGCCAGTGCAATATCACCTTCAGTCTGGACTCAATTTACACTACAGCCTAACACCTGATTGTTCTTGTCTACCTAAGATCAAAATCACAACGTGGGTAGGTTAGTCTTGAGATCGAAGCAGTTACTTTGGTAACCAGACGTTGGAAGTGAGCTGGGAACGACAGAGCTGGTATCAAACTGGGTACGACCACCAATTGACCGGGGCACAGGCTGGTGGCTGAAGAAACATTACAGCTTCGCGCCATGACTGGGAGTTGACCATGGGCCGACAACGCAGTGCCACATCATCGATCAGCTGTGAGAGTTGTACAATTGCGAAACTGCTGTATTATGTTACATCCTCCTTAACCTACATCAATGCATTCACTTACTAACCTGTTAGCTGGTCAATGTATAGTTAAAAAAAAACAAAAAAAAACACAAACTAAACAATAATTTGAACAAGCTCACGAATGCTATACCACAGGCCTTTGTTGTTACAGAAAGCCAAAACCAACAGGGCAGGCTTCATTGTTCCGTTGGGTGGGGGAAGAAGCAAATTAAAATCGATTGACATTAAATCCATTGGCTTTGTGGGGCTCGAAAGCTATTTGATGCTAACTTTCTTGGTAAACCAGAAAACAAGGTAACAAAAAAAAAAAAAAAAGTTTCCCTCATCGTAAGGTCTTATTCATGCTTTAATCCATGGATCGTTCCTTTTTAACCAGATCCACCAGGATCCTTCTTCAGCTGTGTCAGCGCAATTCTTTCAGGACTTTTTTTTTTGCTGCTCTTATGATTTCAATTTCTGATAATCGCTTGCTTAACAATGTCCCACAAAATCTCTGCACCCCATTCGTACTGGATCAAAGTAGGTTTTCCAACCATTTTGCTGGTACCTTTCAACCAGCTCCTGGTATTTCTCAAACTTTCTTTTATTAGAAAGCATGATATTCTCCTACCATGCAACTGATAATTCACAAATTATCAATTTCTTTCTGCTGTTGGAATATATTAATATGTCTGGGTGAAGTGTTGTCTGCATATGTGACTTGGAAATTTCAGTTGTTTTTTTCAGGTCTGTGATCAGCTGCCAATCGGGTGCAGTTGAAAGCATATTTGGGGTATTTTTTTTGTTTTCATTTTATTTCCTCTGGCCTTAATAAAATGTATTAATGGCTCTTTACGCCCTACTTTAAATTTACACAACCTGATGGCTGACAACTGCATTTGCTATGACTCTAAGGATCTGATCATGGTGCCAACGATACTGACCATCCCCTAAAATCTTGGGGCATCTGCTTAATATATGTTGCAACGAACCTCCTTCCACATAGAATACATTTGGGCATTTTGTTTATTCCCATATATTTAGATTTGCTGGACTTAGGAGAACATTGTAGATTGGTTTTATTAGGAACTGTATTCTACTGAAGTCAGTGTGTCAGTAATCTGACCAATTTATCTTACACTGTTGTATTACTTCCCATTTTGTCCATGCTCCTTGTTGGCAAAGCCCAACCATTCTAGAGTAACAATTTTCCTTGGTGCCTACTGGGGATTTATTTTGTAATAATTGGCATCTTTCTATACCTTGGGCTTTACTATATTGTTTACGGGGAAAATAGCCCAATCCTGTTTTCTCTTTTGCAATGATTCCTATTAAGGCTTTTTTCTTAGTGTCTTTTCTGCCATAGCTAATTCCTTAAATGGCACACCATTTTCTCCCTGTCCAAGTCTCTATTCGTGCTCCTCTCACTTTTGGGTCTTTAGATTCTCTGAATTGGCAGACCTCCCTATTCCGGCTTACTAGGAACTCCTCTTTGAGGCTGCTAAGCATATTTGTGTTACCATACAGCGCAGCATAGTTTAAATTTTTAGGTAACCCAAGCCTTCTCATGTGCAGTTATTTTCCTCTCCAAAGTTTCCACTATAGTGAGCGGGACTTCATACAGCTGAAGCAGCTTTAGTACTCTGGGTAAGAATGAGTGTTGAAACTTTAAAATCAACCTGGTAGGCCCAATTTATCAATTTTTAATAATGCTGTGTCTAGGTCATCAATAATCTGACGAATAGGGCTGGTATGTTTCAGACTACTATCAAATGCCATCCCTAAGTTTTTAATTGGTTTCTCTGAGTGTGGGGATATTTGTTCCTGCAACAGTAAATCTGTATTTGTCAGTGATCTGGCCATTTTTTTTTTTTTTTTTTTTTTTTTAAAATCACTAGAGACCATGATTTAGCTGGTTTGAATTTCATCCTAGCCCAGTTCATGTTCCTTTCAAGACTTCTCAAGAGCCACCTGCCACTGAGTTTGTTGTGACTGTAAGGTCATCCATGTAAGCTCTTATTGGTGGCTGCCAGACCTGACTGACTGAGGTCCTTGGCACTCCCTCTCTGCAGCCTTGACAATCATATTCATAGCTAAGGCGAAGAGTGCTGCTGATATTGTACAGCTGGTCATAATACTGCTTTCAAGTCTGTGTCATGCAGATGTTGATGTAATGGTTCTTAATGCTAATCTCACCTGAAAGTTGTAATAGTCCATGATTAAGTTGCCAATGATACTGGGAATGTGATACCATTCTAAAGCTTCATTCATGAGCTTGTGTGGGATCAACAAGTGTTTGCGAGGTCCAACCATAAGACCATTAAGTCACCCTTATTCTTTCTGGCTTCTCTCAGAAGTTGTGTCAGTATTCCCATGTGTTTCAGGCAGCCTGGCATTCCAGTGATGGCTCCATTCTGGACTGATGAATCTATATAGCCATTAATGGCACTGTAGTAAGAGAAATGTTTGACCAACATTCTGAAGAAGATCTTGCCTTCAGAATTGTTCAATCTCTTTTGAGGATTCTTCCTTAGGGATCCATATCCCATCTGCTGGCCTCCATTGTGTGGCAATTCTGTCTTGCCTCTTAACTTTATACTTAAAGAGTATTTCAACTTTCAAGTGAACAATTTAATAGCGTTAACATGTGCTTATTTGCTTTTACTTGTTTCCTTACCTTACTGAATATAGAAAATGATTATATGAATAGAAAAAGGAAAGCAAAACAATAACCCTTTAGTTACAAATTTCTCCATATAAATTCAATATAGCTATCATTTTTCTCAATGAAACTAGATTATACTAATTTATATCTTAATATTTTGTGTGCAACAAGCCAAGAGATTATTCATTTAGTTATTAAAGTAAAAAAAAAAAAGAAATGACATTTATCTTTCAAAAGATAGGCCTTCAAAATAGGGATATTGGTAACAACAAAAATGGCAAAAGCTAATGGTATAGATATTAAAGTAGTAGTAATAAGATTAGTAACAACCACATTATAAAAAAGAATATCTTAAGTTTCAATTTGTAATTTCAGCTGAGTACCATTTTTTATAGAATTTTATAATGAATGTTAAAAACTAAATCAATTTGTACCTTTTTGTAATTAGGTTTCAAGTTTTTTTTTTTTTTTTTTGAAAGCAAAATATTTAAAAGTCTAAAAAATATCCCTTGCTATTTTATCTTGCTTTACATACTAAGGAATCTATGATAAAATGTAACTTAATAATTTGGAGAAGATATCAAAAAATCAATGTTTAGTTAACAAAAAAAACGAAACAAAAAAAAAAACACTTTGTAGGATGTTCATTACAAATAATGTCTGATAAAATGTTTTGTAAAACCACCCATTTCAGTAACTGTCATCAGTTAGTAGCCACTGAACAAACAGTAGTCAAAAGATAATAAAAATCTACTTTATTAGTAACAGAAAATGAAAAGGCTCTTGGCTAAGAGAACATTTTAACATTTTCAGTTTCTTTGTAAATTGGAAATTTTAGAAAATAAAAATAGTGCTATATTGTGACTTTGTAAGATTCAATGTTTTAATTAAGTAAAGGACTTTTTATGTCACTCACATGTAGTAAGGAACTAGCACCATAAGTCAGTAGTACAGCAGCAAAGTTTCCTAAAGGACGAGCATTCTTGAAGATGTCTATAAAAGAAACAAAAGACATTACCAAAATAGAAACATTTTCTTACAAACTTATTTTGATTTCATGATATCAGTAAAAGAGATGTACCCGTAATTTAATGAAATATCAGAAATAGAGGCAGATAGATACAAAAGTAAAAGTGGAAAGAATTGGTAAAAATGGTTAAGATCTCAATTTGTCATTTTAAGGAAAGATGTCTTAGTTCTATAAAGTTGACAAAGTATAATGATGTAGGCTGTTTAAGTAATAAAGACAGGACCTAAGCTATTATAATAAGAACTAGACAAATACCCGTCTTACGAACATTTTTCTTAATAATTTTAAAATAATTCAGCAGATGATGTTATTTTATTTATGGTAACTGGAATTTTGATGATTGCCCCATTCAATATGGCGTGCCTGAAAAATTGCGCTTTTACTGTCGTCATCTTCACTTCTTGGCCTTTTGGCTAGGATCAAAGTGTTGCATCTGTATAAATCACATTTCATCTTCAGTTGTGTGTTTGTTTTTGGACAGAGTTCAACTTAGTTGTGTCTATGTCTTTGGACAGAGTGAAACTGAAAATATTAGTGAAAGGTGTCCGGTCCCAGGAAACAGCAGTACCTCCCTCGATGCACTAAAGAATGGGAATGCCAGCACAGAGTGGCAAGAAAACATAATACCTTCTCTGAATTTTGACTATGGCCAAATGTGTTCTGATCAGCTTAATCTGATATTCTCTCTCTCTTCTTCTTCTTTCATTTTCTCATGGGAATCAAGTAGTGTTTTTTTTATGTGATCAAAATGGAATAGTCCTTTATTTATAAGGTATTGGACGGATGTAACAGTCATACAAACTAACAAAGTGAGGGCCAAGCACAACTATAATAGAATAGCAGACAAAGTAAAGTATTTAGAATCAATGAATATTTTTTTTAACTATATTTTGAAAAAAAGCAGATTCATAGATCTGCCAAGTGAAACAAATTTATGTTATGAATAAAGTGAAAGTATAAATAATCCCAAAACAGAAGTGTTGTTGATTGTTATTAGCAACAAAATTTTAAATTTTATACAAATTACATTGGTCAACTTGATTTTTGGTGTCAAGAAGCAAAACAATTTTTTTTAGTTAATTTGATGGTGCCAATTCCAAAATTGACCATTGTTTTTCATGGTTAGCTACTGTTTTTGGCGTACTTAAATTGTTCATGTTTGAAAAAAAAATGATCAATTTACGATCTTGACTGATCGCAAAATTTAGTTAAAGGTCATAGAAACCCATCAATTTTCAGGTAAGCCAAGCAATTCATGTTAGCCAGCTGAAATAAAGTATTTTTATAAGAAAAAAGTGTTTTTGAGTCAAAAATTTGAAAACAGAAGTACTGGAATTTTCAAATTTATCACCAAAATTCAAATTAACTGATAAACTTTATCATTAATACACTTTAGTAAACCTGATAATTAAGGTAACATCAAAAAAATGAAACCCTAAAAAGTTTTGTTGGATATTCATAAATTTATCCCATCACTTTTATTCCTTCACTACAGAAGGAAACCAAGCATATTGAGAACATTTTGTTTTTACTGTTGGAAAGAAATTCCAACTAAAGACATCCCAATTTAATGCACCCATTCCATTGTACATGATACTGCTGGAGTATCAAAAGGAACTTAAATAACATTGAACATGACAGATGATCAAGAAAAAGAAAATTTTTTATCATAGTTCTTATGTTCACAGTTTTATTTCTGCTGTTAGTTTATTAAATGATTTGATGAAAATACTTGTTGGTCTTGGTATATTCAATCATGTTATTTTTTAAAGACTTAGGGTCTGTTATTGTGAAAATAGTATTTCTCAATAAGCAGACAATATTTGTTGGTTTAAATACAAGTTGAGAGGTTTCTATGATTTTATTTTGAGAAATATTTTGATTAGATTTTTAAAATAATTATCTCCCCAAGTTTCAAGCGTGTAGTATTAAATAAAGTTTTTGGATTGGTATTCTCATTCTTAGATTTATTATTCCTACATTTCAGCAACTGTGTTCTTCAGCCTTCTTCAAGTGCATAATTTATCCAGTACTTGGGATGGGGGTTCTATTAAATAAGTTCTCTATTTACAGGACACATGTCACAGTGGATAAAGGCATTAGTTAGATCCAGTGACAGGACTCAAAGAGTGTGAGTTCAATACCTGGTTAAGACGATGGAGAACTTGGAGAGGGGAATTAACAGGAGATAACTGATAACCGACATCCATTAGACATGGCACGTGGGACTAGAACAGTCTATCCCAGTGAGTGAAATAAAGGGTTCAGTTTGACATTCCAACCAGCTGAAGAAGGCCGGAGTGTACAACACCCAAAACATTGTAATAAATATGGCGACAAAGATGAGGAAAATAGTACGAATAATGTAAATAGTGTACATAATACCTCATGTCAGAAATATAGACAGATACTAAATAAGTTCTATATCTAAATATTAATACCTGAAGGAAGCAGTCCATTCAAGTGGGATAGGGAAATAGTTATGCATACTGAGTAAATCATATAATAATTTTCTTGGAACATGAATTACTGACAATTTTTTTGGTTTGTTTTTTTTTTTTTTATTTTAAGTTGTAAAAAATCAGCATGAACTTTGTGGACAACCCAATAGTTTGTTTTATAGAAGATAGGCAGTTGCATCATACTGAACATTGGTCAGAATTATCAACACAGCTTTCCATCCCCACCCTCCTTTGTCACTCTTCAAAGAGGTTTCCTGTTTATTATTTCGACATTACCTTAAAGAGAGCAGTGTGCTCCCTTTTCTTTCCACATATATTTAGTCATTCCCAACTTCATGGTATCAGCTTAAATGATAGCTTTTCAGTGACCTTAAAAATTACATTTTTAAGGGTCTTAATTTCTCCCTATTCCCTACCATAACCTCATAGGATATAATAAACAGTTTTCTGTCATACTTTCCTTACAAGGAAGCTCAGCTTTTGTGAGGACATTGCACAGGAATTACTAATGTCCAGATCAAGAGCTTCTCAACGACTATCATAGGAATTGTATACCTGAACAATACCAAAGAATGAATTGGCTGAAACAGTGATGAAAGTAGCAAAGAGATAAATATCTGTATAACTCCTAGAATAATGTAGTATTTAATTTGTAATATGAGGTAGCTTATCCCCAAAGAGCTTTGACAGTGTGAACTATCACGAATACATACGGTAAACTACTTCCCCCTCACTCACCTTTAACATGATTGCACCTCTGATGATCTGATCGGAGATGGATCCCTGACAGAACTAGTTGTCAAACATTGTTGTCAAAATAAATACAAACATATGTGACAGCTTGAAGTACAATCTGTAGGGCAAGTCATGGAGACTTGCCTCTGCTGACCCTCTTCAATGTCTTGTGGACTTCGCCCTCTGTGATTTCACCCTCACTGTAGATGAAAGTAAAGGAAAGTGAGATAGCTGTGAAACTCTTGCTCACAGAGACCAGGCTCCTTAGTAAACTGGTTTTGGAAATGGTGCTGAACTCCTTGAACATCTCGTTGGTCATTGCAGGGTAAACCCATCTAGGGTGTTGACCTTACGAATGTAATGATCAGAATCTCAACATATTTCCTCTTTGCATAATACTGCACCATCTTCATGGCTTCATTTGATATTTTAGTTAAGCTAGCCCTAACTTCTTGGCCTTGATAGTGCTCACTAGCCAAATGCTCCATGGCCTGCGCTAGAGGATCCTCCCCAGCCACTACCCAGGCCAGACTATCCTTTAATGTTTTAAAATTCTTAGCATTATCTGAGCCAAGTCACTGGCTATATTCTGTGATGAAAGTCTATGGTGAACAGCCCCGTAGAAGTAAGCGAGCCAGAGTGGCTTGCATCTGGTGTATAGGAAAATAAGGGTCTTACCTTAACATGCGGCACATGACATCAGCAAGTTTGCTTCGCGAAAATGGTATTACTCTCTCGTCCAGCTATTCTAGCAGTATGTGCAGTGATGAGGGTTTTTTTGTACAGTTTGGCATGCTTCCACCAATAGCAAGTTGTGTGCTGATTGGTCGAACTGGAGGAGGCAATTTGCTTGTGTAACCGAGAATAAAAGCGAAGAACGCTGATTGGTTGGTGAACCGCAGTGTTAGCCTGATAAAAGAGGGCTGGAGCAGTGAAAACAGGTAAAAACAACGGCTATACATATAGACGTGTTCAGAAAGCGAGGACAGTGAATTGAACCTGCGATATTTTGATTTGTACAAATGACATTGCATCAATAGACTTATTTAAACTACAAAGACCTAATGTTATTCTTAAGCTTCTCTTACTTCATATTCCCAACTACTAATTCCCACTGCACTAATCTAGTTAGCTGTAGCTAGAAGTCCTCCCTGTTCAGCAAGGACATGTTGAACTTTCATTGTCCAGCAATTCTAGGCCTAAGTTCTAATGCCATCTGGGCACAAAAGAGTTTATGGTCCAAAAGGCTTACCCAATGGAATGTGGGCAATCTAGTGATCCTGAATAGACCCTTCTCACTAGCATTCTATACTACCTGGATAGATGGCTAACTAAAGTCCCATGTCCACATATCCTGTCTGGGATGATTGACCTGGTATCTATTGACAAGGACATATTCGTCAATCAGATCATCCAAGCTGCAATCATTTTACCTCCCACTAGCTCACCACCCACTGCTTGGGGTCCAGGATGGCAGTCCAGCCCCCACATTAAAACTAGGTATGCTGAATCCACCAGGAACAGCACCAACTGATAGAAGAACAAACAACGCTCCTTCTGATCACTGGGTGCATAAACTGCAGTGGCCCGAAATGAACCACTTTTCACAGTAATATTGGCCCCTATCAACCAAACCCACCCACCTTGCACCTATGTAGACAAGGTCCACCCTCATGTCCAAGGAATGCTTCACCAGCAAGGAAAGCTCTCTGGCTGATCTGCTCTTGTATGCTGAATAGACAACAAAGTCATTAGACAGCACGTGGGCATCAACCTTGCAAACAAAGCGAGTCTCTTGGATTGCAACCACATCCACAGGAAAGGACAAGAGTTCATGAAGTAGGCAGGGACGCCTTACCTTGATCTTTCAATCCTTTCGCATTGGACAAAAATCTGTGGGGTTAAAGATAGATTCACAAACTGGAATAAAATTGGTGGGAATAAGGACCCCAAGAGATTGTACTAGACTGCTGGAGTTCAGTTCAGACACAATTCATCCACTAGTTACAATACTGCTACTGTACATCGGCAAGATTTAGTTTTACTCTCCTATATAGCATGGGATGCAGCTCCCTGTCTTACCTGACAGCTCTCATCTACCTGGCAAAGCAGAGACAGATTGGGACTTTATAGTTTCTAATGTTTTCTCTGCCCCTCTCTTCTCAGTTGCTTTCTCCTTTCTGTCATGCTTCTTCTCAACCCTGTCTTCCTCTTTTCAAGTATGCTGGTCTAGGTGTTTGCATCTCCACTTCCTGCTACTCTTTGTTTCTTCTCCTGCTTCTTTTGTGAGGGGACAATGGCTTCTTGCGAGACACATCCTGCTGGAAGTGGAAGTAGAGGACACAGCTTTCATTACCCTGTTCAGCACCTCCTCCTACTGATTTTCTGGAGCTTTCTGGCCTTTGTCTCCACTGCTTTCTCTGATGCTGACACTGTGCTGTGGCACCGGATTCCTTTTGGGGCATGCCTTGGATAAATGACCAGTGATGCCACAAGTCCAGCAGTGAAGTCTTCTTCCCTCTACTATGATGTAAAACTGCCTATTGCAGCAGAGTAGGAATATCAAAGAACCCCTTGCGGGTCACCATCACAGACTTTGAAATCTCCAGTAGCAATGCTCAACTTGCTTAATGTTGACACAGCTTCTTTGACCAGTGTCTTCACAAAAATCATCCTTGGTAGAAGTAAGTAAGTTACTTTTATAGCAGTTTGTTGGACTCTTTATGGTTTTTTTATTTGTGGAGGATGGAAATGGGTTAGTATATTTTTCTATGCAATGCATTCCACTCAGTGACACTTTAACAATGATTGGTAAACAGAGACTAATTTACATGAGTTTGTTATCCTAATTCAGTGGTGAAGCATTTTTTCTTTTTTTTTTTTCTGTAAAAGCAGTATGTGACACAAAATCGCTTTGGTCTTTGGGGTATGTCACCAATTTTTTCTGTACAAGAATGCTAGCACGAATTTTAGGGATAAAACTTTGGGGCTAAAAATAAAGATTTGCACCCTTTTCTAAGTGCAAAACTCAAACTTTACTCAAATATGATGTAATGGAATAACCTGTCACCACTATGAGTGACTACACTACAGGGAGCTACTACCTATAAGTATCCGGACTACGCGAGACTTGCTGGAATCAGTTGATTACGACTGACTTACTTGAGAACTATTCAAGCTTCTGATAGCAGCACTCACTACTGGTTATCACAATGACCCTTATTTATCCACAGTGTTGTTCCAGTGATATTCCTATTAGCACAGAATATAACAGTGGCAACAAGGATTGTTGAATCAAATTCATATACAATAATAGCAAATTGCAGTGATGCTGAAATGAATTCAAGAAAAATATGTCGGCTATACGTTTGGCTTACAGGAGTCTCGAAGACAATACCTTAAAATATAATAACATTTTACAATCAGAGGAAGACATTCTGAAAAAAGATTTATCATGTAAAATCTTTTAAAAGTAAAAATATTTTTGTTGTATTCTTTGTTTATTATTTGAAAATTCACAAGTAATTTGAGTTTATTGAAAGGCAAAAAGCAGAGGTTGAGTATTTTTATTTTTTTTCTTGTCATTTGTTTTTCTGAAAGACTTGTTGAATTAAAATATAGAACAATTAACAGAGCTTACGAAATTGTTGTGCACTAGTGTTCAGCAACAACAACAGCAATGTAACAGTTGCAAGACCAACAACAACAGCTTCAACTTTTTTAAAAATTAATGACAAAAACCAAAGAACAAAAAACTAGATTTTTCTCTGCCGAAGGTATTGCAAATTTGTTAACAGAATTTCATTATGACCCAGAAAATGGGATTACCTTCCTGGCATATTTCAGAAGATACAAATCTATATTTACAAATAGATGTGAAGACTGGTCAGACGAGGAAAAAAGTCACCCTTTTATTACAAAAAATGGGGACGGATGAAAATACAAAATACTCTAACCTAACATTACTAAAGAAACCGGAAGAAGTCTTGTTTGAAGAAACAATTAAAACCCTATCAAGGATATTCAATGAAAGAGATAGCTTATTCCACACGTGTTACAAATGCCTTAATATTGGTAAGTCAGAAAATGAGGATTTTTTTTTTTTATCGTATGCCAGGATGATTAACTCATGTGAACTTTTCAAAATTGACGAGATTTCGAAAGATTTATTCAAATGTCTAATACTTGTTCAAGGACTAACAGCTCCCAAGGACAAGGATATCAGATCACAGATTCTTACTATAACTGAAAAAGATGATGAGATTACTTTGCAAAAAGTTACTGAAGAGTGCCAGTGTCTGATTAACATAAAATGAGACTATTCTCGGATAGAGGAAAAGAATGTTTTCAAAGTTCAGTGAGTTAAAGAAAAAATAGGTCGACCAAAATTGACTGACACAAACAAAACTGCCAGAGGTATTTCAGGAAAAACACTCAAATTTAAGGGTGAATTAAGTGTAACGTTTCGTTTTGTGAATAAGACTTTCAGGTCAAAAGTCTACGTACATAAAGGAAACAACTCCTGCTTTTTCAGCATAGATTGGATCGTGCTATTTAATTTATGGGAATTGTTCATAAACTCTTTTTGTAATCAGCTAAACACTTGGAAAAAGAAAGTTAAAACAGACAGAAAAATTCATGCATGATTTGAAGGACAAATTTCCCAGAGTTTTCTCTGAAGGATTGGGTATGTGTTTAAAAATGGAAGTAAAATTTGAAATGAAAAAGAATGTTACACCAATTTTCAGACGTAAAAGAAACGTTCTATTTCATTCATTAGATTCTATTAACAAAGAACTAGAAAGATTGGAAAAATTAGGTGTTATTTCGAAAGTGGATCACTCAGATTGGGCATCGCCTACTGTGTATGTTAAAAAGAAAAATAACGGAATTAGAGTATGTACTGACTTTTCAACAAGTGTAAATGACTGTCTAAAAGACCACAGTTACCTGCTTCCCTCACCAGAGGACATTTTCTCAAAATTAAATAGGGGTAAAATATGCTTTAAAATAAATTTGTCAGATGCATACTTGCAAGTCAAAGTCAATGAAATAAGTTTCAAGTATCTCAAAATTAACACACAAAGGATTATTTAAATTAAACTGACTGCCTTTTGGTTTAAAAGTTGCACAGTCACTTTTGCAACAAGTCATGGATACAATGATTGCAGGGTTAGAATTTGCCATTGCTTATCTGGATGACATCTTGGTGAAAAGTAAAAATATGGATGAGCATAAAAAACACATAAGGGCTATCTTCAAAAGAATAGAAGAATTCAGATTCAAAGTGAACCCCCAAAAATGTGAGTTTTTTATGGAAAAAATTAAGTATCTTGGGCAGATTTTGGATAAAGAAAGACAAGAAATATGCCTGTCCCAGATAACGCGGCAAAATTGCAATCATTTTTAGGTTTGGCGCAATACTACACAATATACATTCCAAAGATGTATGAATTAAGAGCACCATTAAACGAATTGTTGAAAAAGGGGGGTTAAATGGTGTTGGTCCAAAGACTGAAAAGGATTTTCAAAAAATTAAAAACTGTTTACTGACTGATTTAGTATTGGCGCACTATGATCCAGAAAAAGAAATAGTTGCTGCTTCTGACACAATTGAATATGGAATCAGAGCAGTGCTACTTCATAAATATGAAGATGGTTCAACAAAACCAATTGCACAGGATTCAAGGACTTTTGTCAGCAGAAAAGCATTACAGTCAGATCGAAAAGGAAAGCTTAACAATCATTTTTGCAGTTAAAAAATTCCATCGTTTCCTTCATGGTAGAGTGTTTACACTACAAACTGACCATAAGCTGTTACTGACCATTTTTGGATCAAAGAAGGGCATTCCAACTCATACTGCAAACTGATTACAGCAGTGGGGTGTAACATTATTGAATTACCATTTTAAAATGGAGTACATCTCATCTAAAAATTTGGGTCATGCATATGGACTATCAAGGTTGATTACAAAACATAATGAAATTTTGGAAAAAACTGTAATTGTGGCTTTAAAGGATGGACAAAAAATAACGCATTTGCTGTGTAATACTGTTTGGGAACTACCGGTGACGCTGGAAGACATAAGGAAAGCAGCAGAAAATGATAATTTCATTAAAGACATGAAAATACAAGCCAGGATAAATTAAAAAATATGCTAATGTATGCAGACAGGATGGTGATGCCACAGGCATTACATAAAAAGATCTTAAAAGAATTTCATACTGTTCACCCTGGCATATCTCATATGAAATCTCTTATGAAAAGTTATGTTTTTTGGCCATGAATGGATATGGATGTCGAAAATTTTGTGAAAAACTGCAGAGTGTGTCAGTTAGCTGCAAGAGCCCCACCAGTTAAAACAAAACCATGGCCAGAAACAGATCCCCTGGACATGTCTACACATTGATTATGCAGGACCACTTAACAGGTATTATTATCTGATCATTGTGGATAGTTTCTTGAAGTGGCCAGAAGTTTTTAAATACAAACACCCAAATTCTAGAAATACCATCAGTGCTTTAGACGAAGTTTGCAGCTGCTTCAAAGTTCCTCAGGCATTGGTCAGTGATAACGGAACTGCATTTACAGGTAAAGAATTCAAAGAATTCTGTGCTTCATTGGACATACCACAAATCCAAATGGACAAGTGGAAAAATTTGTGGACATATTCAAACGGTCAATTTTTGAGAGAATTTTGCCTTGTACAAAAAAATGAAAATGCATAATAACAAGAATTTCTGTACAAAGAAATATATGCCTGGGTATAAAGTTTTCTTTAGGAACTACCAAGGTGGAAAATGTCTTTGGGAGGATGGTGTTATTGCAAACAGAACTGGAAGAGTTATCTATATGGTGAAAGGGAAAAGATGGGTATGCAAAAGGCATATAAACCAATTAAGACCTAGATACTTGGAAACTGTTCAACAGGATGAAGAAATTCCTATGGATGTCCTGTACAACACCTTTAAAATAGCACCACCCACTAACATACCAGAACACATTGAGAAAATCTCCTACACCAGCTTTGCCTGTAGAATCGAGATATTCTCCTCGGAAAAGTAAAAGAAAACCCACAGTGCAGTTAAGCCCAGACCTGAAAAAGAGGACATATTAAAGAAAAAGCTAAATTTTCTAGAGGAAAATTTCAGCTTGGGAGGAGGTGATGTAATGGAATAACCGTAACCCCCATGAGTGACTACACTATAGGTAGCAACTACCTATAAGTATCCAGACTATGTGAGACTTGTTGGAATCAGTTGATTATGACTCCGACTTACTCAAGAACTATTTGATCTTCCAATAGCAGCACTCACTACTGGTTATCACAATAACTCTTTACTTATTTATCCACCATGTTGTTCCAGTGATATTTCTATTAGCACGGAATATAACAAATACAAAATATAAGTCACTGCAAAGAAAAAGAAAGGAAATAAAAAAAAAATATAAAAGAATGAGTTAAGAGAGATGAAAGAGAAAGCTAAGGTACTCACAGATTTTGAGCCAGTAGTGCATTGGCAGATTCCAGTTTGAGACTGTCTCCACAAGAGACCTAGGTAATTCAATGAAGGAAGGACGAGTTACAGAGAGGTCCCTGGATAGAAGCAAGAAAAAGTGACTAAATACATGTTCATTTGGTAGCAATTGAAAAAACAGATTTAGGACAAAATCTATATAAAGCTCCCCCTCCAATAATTGAAGTGAAGTAAAAGTTGAAAATGTAGTCATAAAAATTAGTGAAAAAGGAATATTGGAAATTCAGAGAGTATTTTTGTTGAACAATGATTTCAATTGACTCATTGAACTCAAACTTGATGTACAGTTGCTTTTAACACAAATGACTACAATGTAATCAGGCCCACCAAATCCATTTTTTTTTATTTGATAAACTTCCATTAATATCATAGGATGTTTAAAGTTTTTACATGAATTAATATATTTTAAGGTTGTTCTTTTTTTTTTTTTAACAGAAATCAGCCAAGTAACTTATGAATTTATTACTTTTATTTAAAATAATTCAAGAAAAAGAAAACTGACCTTTAATTTTAATTACAAAAAATGAAATATTGGAAAATAAAAGCACAGCAATACAAAATAAAATATGGCAGAGAATTTATTCATTTAAATCTGAAAAAAAATCATGAAAGTAAGTTTCAAAATAATGAAAAAAGAAAAATAAGTTGGAAGCAATTGTGAGTGAAAACTGTAGGTAACTTCAAAGATAATTGAACATGTTCTTTTGAAGGCACAATTGGTTAAACATCAATCTTTCTCTAAACTTAAAGCAATCTCATTTGAGGTTCCAAGATTACATTTCATCTATTAAACTCCACTGAATGAAAGTCTGAAGTAAAAAAAACAACAAAAAAAAAACAAACAAGAATAAAAAACTTATGTTCAAGATTAAGTAACAATTTTTTTTAAATGTTAGTTCACATATTTTTCAAATCTAAGAAATTTATATTTCTGGGTTTTATTTTGCATAACTCTATAGAGATTTTTTTTTAAATCTGTCATAAAACAAGGTTTAAATTTAAAGTAAAAATAGAATTTAAACTATTTTTCTGCATGTACTTATTAACACTATAATGCCAAATTTTGACTATTTTCAAAAAGTTGCTACTAGTTACTTTTGAAGTTTTCTTTGAGCAGTCAGTTTACCCAGAAACAAACAGTGCAGTTATTCATAAAAAGAGTTGAAATTAATACATGCAAGATTTCACAGTTCTAGCATCACTCTTTCATAATCAGACTATGAACTTTTCAGCCCACCCTCATATTTTAAAACAAGTCTCAAAAACACTCCATTGTGTACCTAAAATTGGAAATTAAATAGTTGCATATTAATTAACATAATGTTGAAAATGAATTATAATACTTTAAAATGTAAGAAAAAAAAATGATAATGTGGTATAATTAATTCTCCATGTAAAAGCCTGTTGAAAATTTATCATTTCTATTTAATTATTGCAAAACAGATTTCTAACAGTATTTTGCATGGATAAAATTTCAAAGATGATCTGCAAAGTGTAAATAAAAACAAAACAAAAATAACAGTAAAAATCATTTGCCTATAAGTTTTTTTTTTTAAGGCAGTAAAGCCACTGAGACCCAAGGGGTTATTTGGTGTGAAAGAATTTGCAAACAGAAACATTACTAGAGAGCAAGAAAAAAAGATAAATAATCAGGAGCACAGTAGAAAGCAATTGACATTGCATTTAAATTTTTGAAGATTAAAGTTGACAGAAAAGCATGTTGCAAAAGAGATTTCCATAAACGAAAAGTGCGAGAAAAGAAATTGTTAGCACAGAACTTATGGTTAGATCTAACCAACTCAACTGTAAATTTGTAAGATCTCATCCTCTGTTTATAAAGTCTAGGTACCATAGCAAAGAGTGCACCCAAACAGTTGTCATAAAAATATTTATAGAAAAGGCACAGGGAGGCAATTTTACGGCAGTGGGAAAGTGACTGAAACTGAGATGCCACATCAGGACTAATAATATTGCTGATTCTTCGTTGGATTTTATCAAAGAGCTCTAGATATATAGCAGGAGCACCAGATGACATGTTGTGACAATATTCAAAGCATTGATGAATGGTAGACTTATAAATATGTAAAACAGATTCTGGAGAGAAAAAATTGTCTAGCACAACACAGTGAACCAACTTTCTTAGCAGCTGACCTAGCAATGAATTCAATATAGTCTTTCCACTTCATGTCAGAGAATGTTAGCCAGAGAAGGCACAATGAGTCACTCAGCAGAAGGTTAGCATCAGCTATGCTGATGGAAGGCAGAAAGGAGTCTCTCGGATGATTAATATAGAGCAGTTTAGTTTTGGAGGTGTTAAAATTAACAAGCCATCCTGGCCTGGATGTGAGAGGCTTAACTAATTCAGCAATCATTTAGGGCCTTTAGTAGTTTCCCAAAAAAAGGTAGAAGGCTAATAGCCCAATACTTGGAAGGGTTGGATAGTTCAGATTTCTTAAAAACTGCAACAACAGGTAAAGATTTCCTACATGCAAGAAAGCAAGATGTAGCAAGGCAATTATTATACAGTTTAGAGAGAATGGGAGCTAGTTCGGGAGCACACTTACGGACTATTACAGAGATACCATCAAGTCCACATATAAACAATCTGAGGCTAGGTACAGATACACATCCATGTGTTCAGTCATACATACATATGCAGTTGTAATTCTATTTCGGTGTCAAGACCTTAGCTTTTATTATATGTAGCGATGTTCTTTCAACAAGAAGTAGGTAGGGGTGTTCGTGATACTTTTCTGTGCTGTCAGACAAACTTACACTTATACATAGATGTAGATGTGCACATACACTCCTAATGGTCAGGCTCTTTCACCACCACTTTGGTTAAGCTGGGTTCTGTAGTTTCAACTGTGTGTGTGTGTATATATATATATATATATATATATATATATATATATATGCCTGAATGCATGGATGTGTATCTGCATTTAACCTCAGATTGTTCATATTGAACTAAAATACATACACCTGTGTATATGAGAGTGTTATCCCAAACAAACACAGAAGTGAAGTACCCCTCCCACCACCAAACAGATCCAATTTTAAAAAATAAACCAGTTTGTCTGATGATTGCAAAATTACCCCCTTAACCATCTCAATGTATATTTCCACTGAAAATGTCAATAAGCATTCCTCTTTAAAACTCAAAACTTGCTTCAATTTTTAAAAATTTTATTTTTTTTTGTTTATTTCAAATGGCCCCTACCTACACACTATTTTCTATTTAAACCCCAATATTTGTCTTATTTAAAATTTAATCTGTGAATCTGCATGTAATTTAGTGTCCTCCCATGAGAACCACTATATTTTTTTTAAAAAGTTATATCTCGTGGCTGACGAGTTGGTAAAACAATGAAACTTAAGTTGCAACATAAGCATAGGTGTATGTGTGTGTGTATATATATATATATATATATATATATATATATATATATATATTTCTTAGTTCTGACTAACCACATCAAGCACTGTTATGTTTAAACCTTAAAGTAAATTTAGTAAATATTTATTTGTTTACCTGTGTATGCACACTAACGCATATACAGTTGCTAATATCTAGGTATTCGATTTACCAACATTATATATATATATATATATATATATATATATATATATACTCTCTCTCTCATTAACAATAAACTCCAAACCCAGGCTGCTTCCCCCGGGATAAGATACCTTATGCCCACACCAATTGCTAACACAAACACACTATCACTCAGAAGATGCCTACTTCAGGATGACTGACTTTGAAAATAAATTTAGAGCAATGCTCCAAGACAAGCACTTACAGGCTGCCCAAAGCCATTGAAGAACAGTTTGAAATAGCCCATCCCTATGTCGAGGTAATTATTTTATTTATATATATATATAAAAATCCATATTATAACCAAAACCATTTGTGGTTTCTCTCTTTAAAATATACACTTTTCTCTCCTTGGAAAAACTATAACCTTATATATATATTACTTATACTCAGGTGGTGTGGAAAAAAAAAAAAAAAAAAAGATAATACAATTTGAAAATATCTCTGAACAAACCAATATCTTGGGAAGAAGTTGGTAAAAAAAAAAGAAAAAAATAAGAAAAAAAAAGAAAAAAAAAAAGACTAAAAACATCCGTGTTGGTTGAAAATAATGAGTTAGTACCACAATGTCTAGTCAAAAGCAAAAAACACTGACAGAGTAAATTAAGTGAAATGTAAAAGTGCTCAATACACTACGTAGAGCAAAAACTAAAAAAGCCTAGTGAGCCAACACCTACCTACCTAAAATGTAGCTTGGACTTACCCTCTTTATCCAGTTTTTACCCTGAATATCCGATAGGTGAAACATTGGTAGGTAGGTACTGGATCACTAGGTGTGTGTGTGTGTGTATATATATATATATATATATATAATCCCATCAACCTAAGTCAATAATTAGTCATATCCCTAACACTGTAAACACTAGAATCAATAGGTTATTGTCTAACAAAAAATGTTTGTGTGTGTATATATATATATATATATATATATATATATATATATATATATATATATATATATATTTTAAGTTACTAAAAATTGTTCTTTAATTTCTCAAAATTTATTTAAATATTTTATTGTATATTTTTTATATATTTTAATTTATTTTATTTATGAGAAATATTATTATCAATTTGAAATTGATGATGGTTTCATTGTCAAAAATGACATGAATATCAGAGAAATAAATATATCATTTTTAAATCTGATCACTCCCTTCCTTACCCTTTGTTCAGTTCTAAAAGAAAAAAATAATTTCTAGGTCACCCTATCAGCTCATGTTTAATTCTTCCTTCTTTCCTTTTCCTCTCTATTTCACACTTTTTTTTTTAAACCTTATCTTGAAATTTTTATTTTTCCTTCTTCCTCTTAATATTAAAATTTTTTCCATTTCTCCCCCCACTCTCCCTTTTCTTTTCATCTGGATAAATTGACTCCATTTATTATTAAAATAATGAATATTTGTATATTCATGAAATAAATAATAACTGAATGGATTTTTGAAGATCACCTGTACTCATT
>CAWVQA010000633.1:27967-53862 GCA_963932145.1 Acanthosepion lycidas | reverse complement strand
ATGTGTATATATATATATGTATGTATGTATATATATGTGTATATATATATATGTATGTATGTATATATATGTGTATATATATGTATGTATGTATATATATGTGTATATATATGCATGTATGTATATATATGTGTATATATATATATGTATGTATGTATATATATGTGTATATATATATGTATGTATGTATATATATGTGTATATATATATGTATGTATGTATATATATGTGTATATATATATGTATGTATGTATGTATATATATGTGTATATATATATATGTATGTATATATATGTGTATATATATATATGTATGTATATATATGTGTATATATATATATGTATGTATATATATGTGTATATATATATATATGTATGTATATATATGTGTATATATATATATGTATGTATATATATGTGTATATATATATATGTATGTATATATATGTGTATATATATGTATGTATATATATGTGTATATATATATATGTATGTATATATATGTGTATATATATATGTATGTATGTATATATATGTGTATATATATGTATGTATGTATGTATATGTGTATATATATATGTATGTATGTATATGTGTATATATATATGTATGTATGTATGTATATGTGTATATATATATATGTATGTATGTATATCTATGTATATGTGTATATATATATATATGTATGTATGTATATCTATGTATATGTGTATATATATATATGTATGTATGTATGTATATGTGTATATATATATATATATATATGTATGTATGTATGTATGTATATGTGTATATATATATATATATGTATGTATGTATGTATATGTGTATATATATATGTATGTATGTATATGTGTATATATATATATATATGTATGTATGTATGTATATGTGTATATATATATATATATGTATGTATGTATGTATATGTGTATATATATATGTATGTATATGTGTATATATATATATATATGTATGTATGTATGTATATGTGTATATATATATGTATGTATATGTGTATATATATATATATATGTATGTATGTATATGTGTATATATATATATATATGTATGTATGTATGTATATGTGTATATATATATATATATGTATGTATGTATGTATTTGTGTATATATATATATATATGTATGTATGTATATGTGTATATATATATATATATGTATGTATGTATGTATATGTGTATATATATATATATATATCTATGTATGTATGTATATGTGTATATATATATATATATGTATGTATGTATATGTGTATATATATATATATATATGTATGTATGTATGTATATGTGTATATATATATATATATATATGTATGTATGTATGTATATGTGTATATATATATATATATATGTATGTATGTATGTATATGTGTATATATATATATATATATGTATGTATGTATATGTGTATATATATATATGTATGTATGTATGTATATGTGTATATATATGTATGTATGTATGTATATATGTGTGTGTATATATATATATATACTGAATACAAATTGAAATATGTGACTGTATCAACAATTAATAATCCTATACATAATGGAATGTTATTTATCAGTCAACCCTCATATATGGGAAGTATTCATTTGCACATAGATATTTGAGAATGCCCAGCAGAAATGCACAAGTTTGTGTGCTTGTATTTGCCTCAGCAGAGTACCAATAAAAATATATGCTCACTTCATGAACTATTAGATTTCAAGATTTCAAATTCTACTTTAAGCTTCTATTGTTTAAATATTAAATCTATTATTCAATTCTAAGCCCAAGTTTCATCTGAAAAAAAAAGGTAGTTACTGAATTATTGGTTAATAAAACTATGTACATTATTGTGTGAATGAGGACATTTTGTATGTTGAAAACCTCACACACTGGAAAATAATCTGATAGCCCAATAAGAGTATCAGTTGACCAAGAAAAGCACAAAAGAATAAAGGAGAGATCATAATACATGGACTATAATATATGTAGTCTAATATAATAACTGGAACAATACTAAATATTTTCTTTGGGTTTGTCTAGACTTCTTGATTCTCACTCATTCTTTTCTTTGACGTTTTACTATATCAAGTTCTAGATATGACAATAAACTATATGTGACAGTAAAGCCTATGATTGGGAGATTGGCGGTTTTGAGAAGCGTGGGACCACATCTTAATTGCTATTGTTTCCAGGTCCATCCTGATTCAGGGTGGTAGAACCTGTTAAGGTCCCAGCTATGGGCAAATAGTCACCCACCCCACTGCACTGAACAAAAGAAAACACCATGAAAGTATAAAAATATATGCTTATAGTAAAAAAATGACCAACAATACATTTTATATGTAGTTGAAGGTATACAATTGCCTTCAAAATATTTAGATTTCAGCATTAAATAGCCCATGGAGATGTTGATAAGCTGCTAAATAAAATCAACCAAACCAATTTTACTATCTCTTATCTGTTGTCTTTCTATTCAGTATTGTTGAGAAAATGGTCCTGACCCCACCTCCCAAACAGAGACTGGTTAGATCAAGACAACAAAAAGCAATAGAACCTATCTTAAGTTGCGAAATAGCTGTTTTCTGCAACAAATAATTCTCTGATAACTTGGTAACATAGAAAGTAATTTTTCAAAAAGAGAGATAGATTTCCTCTCCTTTTATAGAACTTCAGGGATCACATGATAACTCTGTTATGTGACCACTGTAACTATAAAAGCTTAGTAAAGATAATAACAATCTTTTTGTTTAGTAAGGGTTTCAACAACACAAGGTAAGCATGCTGCTCCTTTCCCAACAGTCAATTTCTCCACAGTATCTATAGAAACTTTGAACATTTTGTAACAAACAATTTTTCACCATGTAATAACTCTGATGAAGGTTGGACAAATGCATTTAGAATCATTTGGAAACCAGTATCACCTATTGATACCTTTATTCTATAAAACTGTGTTTTTGGTACAAGGCTCTTCAACCAGGGTGTCATGACACCCTAGTGTATCTCATAGGACAATTAGAGGTTTCATGAGATTTTAAATTAAAATAAAAAAACTAGACAAAAAAAGAGGCAAAAGCTGTATTCCAAAGAAAAGTAAATAAAAAAATACTTCACCACTAGTATTTATGGTATGTAAAAAAGAAAGACCAAAAAAAAAAAAAAACATATACATTTTTACAAATTTTATTGTTTATTTGAAGGAAATAAAAATATTTCTGACATTGAAGACACTATCCAAGATTGTGGCCTTAATCACTGCATTTTCTTTAGGATCAAAGTGTAGTTTCTGTTTCCTTAGGTCTTTAAAGCAGACCATAAACTTTCAATTAGGGTGTCATGTATCGTCGGCCTAAAGAGCTTCTTCCATGTGTCATGTCCTTTTAGGGTGTGGTTGATCATGCATCTCCACATAATCCGTCTCTTTTATTGCTCCAAGTAACCTTTGACCTTTTACAATACCACTCTATTCGGCAACCCATTCACATAAATTAATTAAGTAGGTTATTTGCTGTTTCACCTTGATTAGTATCAGTTTCCTCGTAATTGCTATTTTCCTTAAAACTTCCTCATTGCTCACATGATTTGTCTATGCTATTCCTTAGCATTCTCATTGGTAGAACCACATCTCTGTTAAATAAGTTATTTGTCATTTCCCCTTGCTTAGTATTAGTTTCCTTGTAGTTGCTATTTTCCTTAAAACTTCCTCATTGCTCACATGTTCTGTCTATGCTATTCTTAGCATTCTCATTGGTAGAACCACATCTCTGTCACTTCAGGTCTCTTCTTTACCTATGTGGACATTTTCCAATATTCACTGTAATATAAGAAAATAGATATTATATAACAATGTATTAATACTTTGCTTAGTTCTTGAAAGACATCTTTTTCCATACTTACATACCTTCTAAAATTCAAATCTCATCAAATGTATCTTGACTAAATTTTCATTAACACTAATCAAATCATTTTTCTTTTTTTAACTAAATTTGTATGACTCTAATTTTTCAAATCTAAGTTAATTTCTTCAGTGATTAGCAAAGTCTTACACTCTGTATTGTCGCATGAAGCACTAAATAATAAGAACACATGCTCTGTAAAAATATTCTCAATTTATATTTGTATATATTGATAATTAAGTTTTAAAAAAGGTTCAAAGATTTTTCGCCATGAATAAAAGATGAGCTTCAACCTGTTGAGAGCATTACAATGAAGTTATGAATGATGTTTTTAAAGAAAGAAACATCTTTGAATTTCACACACATTTTGTCTTCCTTTTACACATAAAACTTTGATCTCAAGAAAGGAATCAGAGATTATGAATGTACTACTAATATAGAATATAAAAAACACACACATATATACATACACAAACATTCATACACATATAAGTTTTTAATTTATTGTATTTCTAACTAATGAATAAACATTTCATATAATTAACTGTACACAGATGCATAATCACTAAATATGCTTAGAAAACAGGAAAAGTTTGATTTAATAGAAAAAAAAAATCTCATTTATCCATTTTAATGGGTGAAAAAGTATTTGTACAATACAAAAAAGAATACATAATCTTCATTTAATACTTTTTATAGAATAGACATTATTCACTTTTACAGTAACCGACCGTCTTCTTGTAGTTCTCAATGATTTGCAAATTTTACTTTGGTATTTTGTTCCATTCTTCTTCACATATGGTTTTCAGATTTGGGATGTTTGTTGGAGCTGTTGTTTGGATGTGAATTTTCAAATGCCATAGATTCTCAATTGGAATCTGAGGACTGACTTGGCCATTTCTTCATAGATTTTGCAGTGTGCTTAGGATCTCATTGGAAGATCCAATCAAGAGAAAGTTCAAGATTTTCAACTGAAATTATTAAATTTGCTTCCAAAATATTTTGATATGCTGCAGAATTCATTCTACCATCTATTACTGATATGTTGCCAGTACCACCTTTTGCAGAAAAACATCCCCATGATGCTGCCAACACCAGATTTCACTGTTGGAACCATGTTCTTTTGTTTGAAGTCATCACCATCTTTCCTCCATATGAAATTTCTAGAATTATATCCAAACAATTCAATTTTGATTTTGTCTGTCCATAATACTCTTTCCCAATACAATTTTTCATTATCAAATTTCAATCTGGCATCTCTGTGTCTTTGCAACAGCAGTAGAGTTTTCTGAGGCGGAGCATGACTTAAGACTGTTACTATGAATTTTATTGTTTATTGTCCATTTAGTAACACAGATTCCTGATGAAAGCAAATCACGCTGCAACTCTTGACAAGTAACTATTAGATTTTGTTTAATTTGACACATTAATTTTCTTGAAGAACTTGAAGAAATTTTCTGTGGAGCACCTGTTCTTCTTTGTTTTTCAACGGTTTTGAGATTTTTTATATCTTGCAATGTATGAACTAATGATAGTAAATGGAATATTCTGGTTGTCCGAGATTTTCCTGTAACTTTTACCTTCTTTCCAAAGCTTGACAATCAGTTCTTTTTGTGAATTTGTTAATTCTTTACTTCTTGTCATGATGATAACCTTCTTGCATGAATATCAATTACAGAATCTTCTGTTTGTATTTTTTAGGCTAAAAATAATTACTGATAACATTATTTGAACATTCTCGAATATTCCACTTGAATAATCTCAAGTACTAAAGTAATTTAAAAGTTTTAAAATCTGAAATTTGCATTGTATGAATACTTTTTTTAAGTTACTATTTACCTTTTAGTGGTTTTAGCACAGCACATCTCGTAGGGCTTTTTGTCCTCTATTCTCATATTTTTTAAATTTTATTTTTACACGGACATTCTGCATTTTGTATATTTTAATCGGAATCATAATACGTACATAGTGTATTTATAGAGTTTTTTCTCTCAATCATCACTATATATCGTTTGTATAGTATATTTATTTTATTTTATCAGTTTATCATCGGTTTTAAGCTATACATAAGCTATACATATATATATATACATATAATATGAAGCTTCATTATTACTTAATATTATTTTATTTTAAAGGATATAAGAATGCAGATCGCACTTCTTTCATAGTCTAATTTCATTTCAAGAGTATTTCGTAGTTTATTGTATTTAAACGACTTCAAATTTGTAAATAGTTTTAAATCAATGTTAAGGAATATTTTGTGTGTACAGTCAAAATATACGGCATGTTTATGGACAATTATTTTCATTTTGCAAATACATCCATTTAAAGTTAACTGACCTGTAATAATGTTAAGAATCAGGCTAAACGATTAAAATGTGATAGTAGGGTTGAGTTTAAGTCCCCCCCAAAAAAAGAAGCACAAATAAAATAAAAACTGCAAATAAGACACTATACAATACTTAGGGAAAAGGGTTAAATTTAGAAACATTAAGATTACATCCTCGGTTATCCATTGAAACTGCTATCCACCAAAAAAAGAAAAGAAGCCAGTCTCCACCATGGACCATTTAAAAGATAGTTCACGCAGCAGATTGGTTGTTACAAACATCCAATGGGGTGTGCGGAAAACGTGGTCTTTCTTCATCTAATTCATTAAAAGGCCAGAGTAGCTATTGAGAGGGGGATCAGGGATTGATCTGCCCTGATTGGGTCGACATGGTGATGGGGAGTATGATGTTGAAAGACTCAAAACTCCCTGATGAACCAAGTCAAATAAAATCACTGACGACCACCTCCGGCACCTACTTAAGGGTATATTTTTGAATTGAATTACCCATTAAAATGGATAAATGGGATTTATTTTTATTAAATCAAAATTTTTTCTGCTTTCTATGCATATTTAGTTATTATACATATAATTATATGAAAAGTATGTTTTTTCATTAGTTGGAAATACAATAAATTAAGAATTTGTATGTGTACGAATATTTGTTTCCCCTCACTCTCTCTCTCTCTCTCTCTCTCTCTCTCTATATATATATATATATATATATATATATATATATATATATATATGGCCTGATGATTGCATTTTGCATGAAACAGTCTGTCACCTCTGGATGTTGATTTCAATGTCCACTGCTATATATACTTACACTCTATCCCTAATATTGAGCATTTTAATCCAGAAATATAGCATATCTTAAAAGTATATTTTATCATTCATATATATATATATATATATATATATATATATATATATATATGACATACAAACTATATATCTAGCATCCAGCTCACATTCTTCCCTGGAGGTAGAAGTTTCTCTCTTGTTTCATGTTTAGGATAGGTTTCCAGTTCCTTCTAAAGTCTTTTTCATTTTCTTTCATTCCTGATAGCTACATGCAAGAAAAGAAACTATTAGAATAGAACATACACTTGCATCTAGCTCGTTCAGCAGTAAAATGATGAGGCCTAGCTGCCAATCTAGTAGTACGCTTAAATTCATGCAGTTGAGGCACTAGGGTTCATCAGAACAGTTGCCATGAAAATATTTGTGCAAGAAAGGGGGGGGAACAACTTCTTGCGATGCAAAAAACGAATGCCTTCTTGCGACACAAAAATGAACACCTTCTCGCGACACAAAACGAACGCCTTCTTGTGACACAAGAACGAACACCTTTTCGCGACGCAAAAACGAACGCCTTCCTGCAGCACAAAAACGAATGCCTTCTCGTGACACAAAAACGAACGCTTTCTTGCGACACAGAAACGAATGCCTACTGGTGACACAACACTTTACGACAGCAAATGAGCAAAACGGCACCCAAGACTGCTGCCGACAGATGACCGATCGCAACGGCTTTTGTCGCCCAAGAAAAGACCCCAAAATGACTCGCGCGTCTTCTTCTTGTAGTCCTCGGTCGAGTCCATTATGGTACTCCAAGCTGTGCCCGGCAGCAACACAGACATGCAGTTCGAGGACATTTCCGCGCATGCTCGTTACAGAAAAGACAGAGAGAAGCCATATCGTAGAGGTGAGAATATTATTAAACTCACGATCTATATCATTCCTGACACCAAACTTTTTCAGAAATATTTAAACTGTCAACTGTATTCAACTGCTTTCTCAGATGAATAGTTAAAAATGGTTTTGAGCAAATAAAAATCTGTAGGTCTTAGTGAGGACTCTCCTTCTTTTAACCTCATGGACTAGTGCTACAGAATTACAAAGAACTGTACCAAATAACAGAAACCACATCACTTAAGGACTTTCAACAGCAGCAACAACTTAAATGGTTATCACATGTAAATTAAAGAGAAAAGAATGAAATAATCAAGATGTTGACATTCCACACTACTTCAAATAAAAGGTTAGGAAGGAAACCCCCATAAATACTGGAAAGAACAAGTACAGATGCTGGACTTGAGAAACCTATTTTCCTGAAAAAAAATTTTAAGAAAAAGATTTTATAAATTTTAACCAAAAGCAGCACTGGCTGCTCGGTCAATGAATACTGAATCTTCCCTTAAAAAGGAAGCATCTAATATTATCTTTACCATTATTTGTTATAAAATAATTTTATATTCATTTATTATTATTTATTATAACATTCTGAATTATCTCTACTCTGCAAATGAATTTTAGATAAAATTTTGCCAAAATCAATTTTAATAAACATTTTTCTTTTAAGCAAGTTCTTGGCAACATTATTTTAGAGTTTTTCAAACTTTAATTTCTGGAATGATTTTGATTTATTAATAAATAATCTGATAATCCTGAATATAACTTTCTTAAAATTGAACACTGAACATAATTTTCTTAAAATCCTGAATAAAACTCTTCATATCAAATATTCTATGATTTTTATCTGTGCATAAAATTGTGACTTGATGGATTCCATTTTCATAAACAAGTATTTGAAATTCTCTGATCAGAAAGAAAAATTCTTACTTTAAGGTACAATATTCTGTTTGTTTCTATGTACAACCTTTTGTTCTTTTCTGCTTAGAATCAGAGTGCAGTATCTTCCCAATCTGTAGCCATTCTGAATAAATTATACTATCTGACCAAGAAATTGAATAATTATTTAAAGTAGGAAGGAATTGGGTGAAGTAGAAAAGTAAAAAGATAGTATAAGAAAGTAAGAGAAAAATCAAAGAAACAAGGGAAATGGAAAAAATATATATCACTACATATAAAGAGAGGAACAAGGAGTAGAGAGGATAAAAGACAAAGAAAAATAGATTTACAGTTTGAATATCAAAAGACAATGAAATATTGAAAGACAGGTAAGAATAAAAAAGAATAAATATTTATGGAAATAATAAAAAATTTAAAAGATAGAATGCAATATTGCACATTCATTATTTTTTTTTTTTGCATAAGAAACTAATTCATGTTTGTATAATATTTAAACAAAAACATGGACCAGCAACATAGATTGGAAGGGATTAGGGAGAAAATGAGAAAATACAGGCAAAGGGTAATAGCTGAACAGAAGCATGTGATAATATATAATCTTAGTTGTTATACTCATTGAATTTCCTTAGATCCAGCTAGTATCGTAATTATTAAAAATTATACTTAAAGTTAAAAAAAATCTTTAGTCAATGCTAGAATACATTTACAAAACATAAGAAAGTACTACTAATTTTGTAGATCCAAATCAGAAATGTTTTGCATGCTGTTCAAGTTTTAAGCTTGGCTTTGGTTCAACTCGTAAGATGTAATAGCAGACACAGAAAAGAAACTGCAGGAACTGCTAAACAAAGTAGAAAAAGGAAAATGTGAGAAAAGAGAATGTATGGAGTGAAGGTATCAGTACAGCACTGGTTTCTGAGGTTCCACAGTAGGCATATAATTCTTGAAGATCAATGTGGTAGAGAGCATCCATCTATAACTGGCAATCAACATCTGGAAACAGTAATCCAGTAGTCAAACAAAAATCGTGTCAAGGTGTCAGAGAAATGTCTCAGATAATGAGTATCAATATTTCAACAATATCAGACCATCTCCAAGAAAATTGGCAAGGTGAAGAAACTTGATAAATGGGTTCCACATTAACTCAGTGAAAGTCAAAGAGTTTGATGTTTTAAAGTATGTTCAATGCTGTGTCTGCAAAATTTGAATGATCCATTTCTTGATTATATAGTGATTTGTGATGAGAAACAAATCCCTTACAGACAATCATAAAATGATTGGCACAATTGCTTCATCATTACAAAGGATTCAAAAACTTTCCAAAACTGAAATTACCCCAATAGAAGATTATAGTGACTGTCTGATGGTCTACCATTGGTCTTTTCTGCTACAGCTTTCTGGAATCTAACCAGATTATCACTGCCAAAATTTACTGCCACCAACTGGATAAAATGAACATTCAGTTTAACAAAATGCAACTGTTACTGAATAATCAATGAGGTCCAATTCTGGTTTATGATAATGCTTGGCCACATGTTGTCAGGATCCCACTGCAGAAGCTCACTGACTTGGAATACGAGACTTTGTCACATTCAGAATATTGACCTGATCTCTTTTCCATTGACTCCCACTTTTTCAAGCATCTTGACAATTTTTAATGCAAAAGACATTCCATTGCAATGGAGATGCAGAAATCACATTCAAAGATTTCTTGGCCTCCAAACCTTTAGAATTTTATTGTAAAGGCATAAATAACTTTACAACTTTATGCCAGAAATGTATAGGGTTCTTATTTTAACTGATTTAAAACTGTTTAAATATATTAATTCAGGAATAAAATTTGATTCTAAAATCAAGCATTATTTTCCAAACAACCTAATACTTAGAATTGGAAAGTGACAGTTAAAATTTATGCGATACAGATTGAGGAAAGATGGCTTGGAGAATTTAATACACAGAGAATATATTGAAAGCAATTTGGGAATTGGGAAACAGCAAGTAACCTATCTCATGTAAATTGATGATAGAACAGGGACTTGGAGGGGATAATAAGGAGACAAATATTGTGTGGAGCTACAAAGAATAGAAAGCTGTAGAGAGTCATGACTGCTCACATTCTGAAGGAACATGTCACATTAAAGCAAAAGACATAAGAAGAATTGAAAATTATTCCAATGTGAAAATATTCTCACTTTTTGTTTTGTTCAAATCACGAGTTCTGTAGAACAGTCCTTATCCAATGAGCATTACACTTTACCCTATTCTGTTGGTTAGAATTATCTTGAGGGATTTTGACAAAGACAGACTTTATTTAGAACATCATTCAGAAGTAAGAAGATAAATGTTTATGCTTCTCTGGTTCTTTAATTGTGTTTTAACTTCTTTTTTAAATTTTATTTTCTTTTCACTTGCAAAAACTAACAATTCAAGAAAACTTGTCTGGAAGTTTTTTTGTTTGTTTTTTTTTCTTTAATATATGGATTGATTCTAGAGAAGATTTGTCGCATTACACAAACACCAGGGGCTGGTGTCTAAACAGAATCATTCCTGAGATGCATTAGAAAAAATCCTGGGAGAAAAACGGAAATCTATAGGAAACTCTCAACTTTTCTTCATTACTACTCTCTTTCTTTCTTTCTTTCTTTCTTTCTTTCTTCTTTCAATTTCCTCAATGTTCTCCTTTTTTCTTTCCTTTTTCCTCTTCCTTTCCTTCTACCTCACTCTTTCTTTTTTTCATTTCTTTTCTCTGTTCTGTTTCATTTTCTCTTCTAAATTTGCCATTTTTATCACTCTTACATTCCTTTTCTTTCTTCTATCTCTTTTCCTTCTTTGGAATTTTTCCTCCTTTTTTTTCTTCTTAATAATATTCAATTTTCTCCCTTTTTTTCTATAATTTTTTCTCTTAAAATTTTTTGTTTCTTTTTCATTTCTCTTTCTCCCTTCTCATCATTATTACAAGTTTATTTATCTTCTTTTTACTCTCTTTCTTCTTTTTCTTCTTTCTTTCTTTTTATCTTTTTCTTCTTTCTTTCTTTTTATCTTTTTCTTCTTCTTTTCCTATTTCCTTCCTCTTTACTATCCTCCTCTTTCTCGCTCTCATTTATATTATTAATTGTACATTTTGTATTTTTTTACTTTTTCTTCTTTTACATCTACATTCTCTTCTTCTCTGTTTTTATCTCATTAACAGCCACCTTCCTTTTACCCTCACTTTTATCTCCCCTTTTTTTTATCTTTTATTAATTCATTAAATTCCTTGCTTTCTCTTTCCTGCACCATTTTCTCATCTTCTTACTGCACCCCCCCCCCACAACTTTCTATTTATTTTTTCCTTAAGTAATCTTACTTATTTTTGTTTCATTGGTGAAACATTGCACCTTGATTACAAAATTTGATCCCAAGTGTTGCAATGTTAATGAGATTAAGGCCTATTGGAATGAGTCATTTGACTCAGATTGAACAATTATTGATTCAAGACTTTGCTTGCTGCTTTTTTGCCTGCAAAACACAAGAATTCACACACACACACAAACAACTGTAGTAAGGTAACAATAGCCTTATCCGTTTATTTGCTTATTTCTCTACTCAGAAAGTCAAAAAGACAAAATTTCACTTGTATTTACAACATGCCTACTAAATGAAGCCAAAACATCACTGGTTAGATGATCCTGTAGCCATCCATCTTGGACTGATAGATTCCTGGTATTAACCTTTATTTTCAGTGTGGCAATTATGCTTTTCTTTTCTTTTTTTTATTTTTTCAATCAATTCATCCCCAATCAAGGCAACAATACCAGTAAGACTCAATGGGGATACTAAGAGTGCAAGAGAATAAACAGATTTTGGGAAAGAACGCGAAACCCAATCTTAAACAAGGAACAAGAGATAAACCTCTACTTCAGTTCAGAAGTCCAGTAGTGTGTAAACCAGATAAGTGAACCTATCTACTCCTATTGAGGAAAAAAAAAATTAGTAAATAAAATTTCAGAGTTCAGACAGAAATAATAGAAGTATAGAGTTGAAGTAGACTTTAAAAGAAACCAGAAACCCAATCCTAAACAAGAATCAAAAGATAAACCTCTACTCCTGTTCAAAAGACCAGGGAGACATGTGAACTGGACAATCATGCTAACAGCATTTTTGAGAAGTTATTGATTACAGACATTATTGTACTTTTGAATGAATGATTTAAAATAATGTCTTGTTCATTATTTATTATATATACATTCTATTGCAGGAATGGTAAATATATTATTTCATGCCTCCTGGTACATTTGTTTCACAACTCCTGTGAGTCATGGTAAAAAAATTAAAAAAAAATGGAATTCAAACAAACAGTAATTACTAAATGTATTAAGAAGACATGTTACAGAATGGTAAAGAAAATATTTTGAAATTATGATCAGTTCAATACAATCTTCAGTCTGTGTCTTTGAAGTACTTATATGCCTGGTGTCTATTGGAGTGAAAGGAAATGTGTTACCACTCTAAAAGTCAAAGGGAAAAAAGGAAGAGTCTTTAAAATACCCCAGCACCTGTGGTTATCATCAGTGGGTGGTAATCCAACAATTCTTACCAAATTAACAATATGATATACAAATTTATATATCAGACTAATTGGATATAAATGAATTGATAAAATGATGAAAAATACTATATGCAGTGTCCACCAAAAAATGTATAAGTGCATGTGCAGCAATCCCACTGGACTCTTTGGCCAATGTGGCCCAAGCTGTAGTTTGTGGTACTAATAAATGTCTGGAAGCTAAAGGCCACTATTTTAAGCATCTCTTGTGATTGTAGAGTGCAAACATAACTTGTATTAATCCCATGAATAAATTTAGTATTATAATATCTATACTAGTTTTACCTTTCCTGAAGTGTGTATAAATTTTGGGGGCAGACTCTGAAGTTTGTCCTGATGATGATATATTTTGGATGATGGGCAATCTCAGCTATAGAAAAAATTGTGTAGATTTCATATTTTTTCCTGATATATTTACATATTCAAATGAGATTTCTGACTTCAGATGAATAAACTGTTTTTACATGACAACCAAAAACCATTCTGTATGACTTCATTTGAGCAATTATTGCAGGCTGTGAAAAATACAGTTTTTATATTGATTATTTGAAAATGTCATTTTACCCTGACCATGTTTCATTGACAATATGAAAGGGTTAAAGGTTACTCATGCTCTCATGCCCCCCGCACCTCTTTATTGACTCCATGCAGCAAAGTAAGAATAAAACACTTTATATTATTTTCAAATGTCATATCTATGGGCACAAAGGCTTTGGACAATGCAGGCGTGAAAAAGTTTTAGTTTAATATTTTAAACAAATAATTCTTTAACATTAAATAAATTCATACTGAAATAATCTAGCAATAACATTGTCTGCTATACTATCAAATAATAATAATAGTTAAGTACTAATAGTAATACTTAGTATAAATTAGTATCCAAGTCCTAATAAAGGATTATATAAATTATAAACAAAACTTGTTTTATGTTCCATTGAATATCAGAGCTTTAAAGTGAGGAGAATTATTGCTACTGCATCTTGAATAATGGAGTTTGAAAAAATGACATTATCGCCTACACACAGAATTTTCATATCATAGACAATCTTTTGGTATTTTACAGAAAAAAAAAAAGGATTAAAGATATACAAATCTAATTTCAAGAGTTAATGGTTGCCTGGAGATAAGTCCAATTCTATTGAAGATATATCTTAAGACATTGCGAGCGATATTTATCAAGCTAATCCTAAATTTTGTTTTTCTTTAGGCTAGATAGTATCAAACATGACGACCATTACAGACATATTGCTTCATATTCTCTGTTGATTGAAAATTCCCTCAAATATCGTAGTTATCAATGAAGATGACCTGATTGTCTGGAATATTTCTCCACAGGGAAAATTCTGGGTGGAGACGATGCCTCATCGACTTTGCTGTTTAACAAGAAATCAAAAAGGAATCACTTTTAAAAATAACTAAAAAGGCAAACCATTATGTTTAGCTTTTGTCAGCCATCTTTGATTTAATTTCCTTTCATCTTTTTTTTCTTCATTGCTTTCCGTTCTTTTTATTTTGGGTGATTTTAAAATCAATGGTTTCTTGCAGTTTTTCATGTTTCACAAGAATCAACCAGTTCTATATTTTTTTCTTAGAACTTCTTGCTAAGGAAGTCATTTTTTTTGTTGTTGTTTTGCTTTTATTCAATTGTTTTATCAATTATATTTTTGGTTTAATTTTTAATGAATCACTAATTAGGAATAAAATAGAGTGAAGCTGAAGAAAACTTATTTTCTCTTTTATTCTTGGTTTTGCTCTAAATTTTATGTTTATTGACTTCATTATTAGATTTTACAAGACTTTAAGTGTTAACATTTTCATGCACTTAGATTTAACATAATCCTAATGAACTAAGATTTAAAGGTATTAACAATTTAAAATACTAAACATTGATCTGGAATTGGAATGAAAACAGTGATGGCACCTGCATTGAATCCATCATAAAAATTCAATATGTGGAATTAGTAAATACTAAATACTTCAGATATATCAGTGTATGGATCAGTTATAATGAAATTAGTATTGGAGAAAAGGAAACTGAACATCGAATAGGTCACACTTTTGCACCACTGAAAAATACGACAAAATCAAAACATACCCCTGAGTTTTCAGGGGGATGTTTTGAAATAGCCCCATCAAATTGAGACTTTCTTGTAGATGTAATGTATGGTGCCAGTCCTGTTCAGAAATATCAAAACTTTCAGCTGTATACAACAATTTTCTAAGGTCAATGATTAAAAAATGGTCCTCAAGTAAAGCCTGAGGGTTTTGGTAAAGATTATCCTCCTTTGTGCATTGTGGATTAGCATTACAGAATCACCAACAAAAATCTGTAGCTGTTACAAAAAGGTACATCTGTTTGGAGTACCAATCGTAACCTGTCTTTTTACAATCACAATCGATGAGACTACCATGAAACTCCCCAAACCCAGCATGACCACCCAACTCATTAGCCTCTGCTGCCCCTCTCGCTCATGCTCATATTATCAAGTGGCTGAGGCTCGGAAATTTACATAAGCCACAAATTCTCTGAGCTATAAGATCAGTTTTTTTTGTTTTTTTTTTAAATTGTAGCTTTTCAATTGGCATGCAAGACACATATGAGCAATACTTGAGGACTACCAGCAGCAACAACTAAAATAGATATCACATGTAAATCAAAGAGAAAATAATGGTATAATCAAAATGTTAACCTTCCACACTTCTCCAAATAAGAGATCCGGAAGAAAAACCCCATTAATACTGGAAAGAGGGATAACAGCTACTGGAATTAAGAAACCTATATTCCTGAAAAATTTTTTTAACAGAAAGATTTTATAACTTTCAACTGAAAGCAGTACTGGCTGCTCAATCAATAAATGCCAAATGTTTTCTTGGAGGGAAATGGCTAATATTACTATTACCATTAACATTCACATATAAAATTTACCAGTGTCAACATCTTTATTATAAAGTTTTAAATGTTAACATTTTCCTAAACTAACAGAATAAACATTTTAATGAGTTAAGTTTAAAAATATTTAACATTTTAAAATATTAATCAATGCTCTATTACTATTCTCATATATTAAGATTTACCAGTATTAATATTTTTATGTACAAAGTGGTGCGTTAACTTTTCTTCCACTTCTCCAATTTGTATGCCCCACCTTTAGCAGGTCATATGACACTTAATAGCCAAGCAATGACACTCCAGTCTGAACAGGCAGTCTTTGAGGTAGACGTCATGAAGAGAATATGCTCCCCAGATATGTGAGCATAACACAACTTCTTGCAACATTGATCTGTAAGGACAAATTTTTGTAATATTCACTAGCTTTCCTTTTCAGGGCTGGAGAGAAGGCATATAATACCTTTCTATATTTTTCCATCTTATTTATATCTTATCATTATGTTATTTGCAGAAAATAAAACCTCCATTTATGTTCCTCCAATTTCTCCCTAGCTATCTTTATTTTTTTTTAATTATTAATGCTTCGGTAAATATCTCTACCTACTATTAAGGATACCAACATATATTTGGTAAACCCAATAAATGCTTTGATTGTATTAATATATTATGGCTCAAAACTTTGCTAGTATTAGCATCTTCTTGTAGTAAACTATATTTATAAAAACTTCTTCATTTTTGCCTCTATAAACATATTAATATATGAAGCTTTCAATGTATAAACATCTTATTAAATGGTGCTTTAAATATTTTGATATCTTAGTGAACAGGATTTTACTTATAAATTAACACACTGTATTGAGTTACAGCTCCAAAGGTAGTTTGATATTGAATCAAACTGAATTATAGCAAATGTGGAGAGGTGAGACATGCTGCATGGGCAACTGTTGATCACCTACAAAATTCTGCCTAGGTTTCACCCTGGAGAGGAAACTTCAACATCACATCATTGTAGCAGCAAAACACAAGCCAAATCAAATCTTTCCTGACACAGATCCATAGACACATTCTAGATGAAAGGATGTCACATATAAACACTGTATAAATGCATATTACTTGATTAATATCTAAATTGACTGTATTAACAGCTTAATAAATTAATCTTTATCTGTATTAACCATGTAATGAATAAATCTTCACTTATATTAACATTTTCATGAATTAATCTTTGCCCTTATTAACCATTAATAATGAATTAATCTTTACCTGTATTAATCAGGTAATGAATTAATATTTATTTATATAGGGTTTTCTAATAACTTAGACCAATTTTAAACTTAATTCACATTTAAAATCAATCCAAGTTATTGGATCACCCTTTATTAACATCTTAATGCATTGATCCTTGTCTGTATTAACATGTTAATGAGTTAATATTTGCTTGTATTAATTAATGAATTAATTCTTGCTTATATTCATATCTTAATACAGGTAAGATTAATTCATTAACCTTGTAATGAGGTAAATTTTGCTTGTACTAGCATTTAAGGCCTAGCCTTTTCCAATGTTAACATCTTTATTTATGCTTGGTCTGCATTAATTTACAAAATAATAGTTTATTTATTTACTGCCATCCATTTTATAGAACACTATTAACACAATGCCCATTAAAATGTTTTTACGACTCACAAAAAGAACACAAAAAGAAACGATCTTATGATTTCCCTGGGGTTCTATAAACTGAAATTGCCATACCAACCCTGGCTTTTCAGTTGAAATCAAATACATATTCATTGCTGTTTGATTTAATTCAACCAATAATCCAAATTTCAGTCCAGACTTCACATCAATGATGTGTTCATACTCAAAAATAATATGTGTTTAGCCTCTGAAAATTTCTTTATCATTATGGAAACATTTACGTCATCTGTCCGCTTAATATGTAAACTTCAAATATTTTTAAAGATGGAAAAATCTATTTGCAAATGAGATTGCCATCATTATTTTAGAATGATTCTGTTGTCTTTTGGCTATCTGCAATTATACATAACAGAAATACGCCTTGAAGAATCTTAATTATGACAGATTTTTTCACATTAAACTTTTCTTTTTTTTTCTGGTGATTCACCTTTGGGATATATGCATTGGATGAATAAAAATTTTGTTTAGCAAAATATTCCTCAGGTGGTTTCTTTGTCAAAATCCATGGACATCATTTGCATAATGGCTTTGATTCATGGCGCCTTCCATTTATAGTGGATTCTTTTGTTTTCTACATTTTTCTCTCACACAACATTAATTTTTCATCATTTTTTACTCTTACTTTTCTGATTTACTTGCAAGATTTCCACATGCATTCATGCTGTTGCTGTACTGCTCAAAGGTGATTACAATTTAATAGTGGCTCAGGAAAATCTTTTCTTTAATGTATGCTTTGTTTTGAAGTCAACACAAAGATGCCTTTTGTCTGTGTAGACAAGCATGTTTTTTTTTAGTCATGTGTATGTGTATATATATATATATATATATATATATATATATATATATATATATATATATATACACATATATATTTGTATACATGTCTGTATTTATAAATGCAAGTTATTTCTAATTGTATAAGTTTTACAATAGATACATAATGTCCTTATCAGTGAATATTCTTTTTCTATGTGTCGTGTCTCTATGGGACATGGGCAATGATTGCTCTCAACAACTTCCTGTCCTCTATAGCTGTAAGTAATGCTTTCTTGTTTCTTAATACTTTGCTTAGCTTTTGGAAGGCATCTTTGACTATTCCAATGCACCTTTTGTTTTCAGTGTCCATTCTCTGGAAAATATACAGATATGTGTGTGTGTGTGTGCGTACATACATATATACACATACACAGGTCAAATATTATTAAACATAACATGTATTTTGTGTCAATTAATTTTACTAATCAACCAAATTATGAATAATCCTTCTCAGACAAGGAGGGAATTTTTCAAAAATTGTTTGATGTTCATTTCAGAAGAAATATGGGCCATGCTTTCAATTTTCTTAAATCATCATCAGGGTTGGAGAACAAGTGAGTGTTGTGACATAAACAAAGAGTGTTGTGACGTAGCAGAATGTGAGATATATATTAGGTTGGTGGAAAAATAATGACGGTTTTTGACGTATTTTTAACATCAAAAACCGTCATTATTTTTGCACCAACCTAATATATAATATAATATAAAAGGCTCAAATACTAATATTCCATGGTTATAATTTATTACATTGGAATCGTAATCACAATTTTGAATTTGTAGGTCTGATGAATTGGATCATGATTACGATTCCAATATAATAAATTATAACCATGGAATATTAGTGTTTGAACCTTTGTACATTGAACTCTATCTTGATTCTATCCTCTGGGAAATATATATATATATATATATATATATATATATATATATATACACACAAACACATTTGAGGATGGAGGCTCGGAGGTTATAATTGTTTTTATTTATTGGTTGTTTTTGTTGCATGAGTCTTGCTTCAAGGATCATAAGTCTTTTGCTTTCGACAGAGTATGTGCCCAATGAGGAAACAAAGGAAAATGGAAATAAAAAGGACACTTATACTTAGAAGGAGACAGATGAAATTTTGGGGGACGCATAATGTGAAAGAAAGGCAATATTGCTAAATATTGGCTGTTTATATTTGTGTCTAAAAACATTTACTTGATTAGGAGATAGGTAAATTTATATTTGCGTCTATAAGCATTTCAAAGCATCAATATTTTCACCTCCAGGCTTGATAAAAATCTTGGAATAATATGCTATTGTTGTAGCAAAGACCTCCAAGACCTGGTAACATCAGTGTAAATTCTAGTTCAGTGAAAGTTTACAGATATTATCAACAAAGCATTTAGACCATTAGAAATATAGACAAGTTAACACAAATAAAATGATGGTATATTTTAAATCTTTTATATTATTAAAAGATTTTCATGTGTCCTTGGAGAGAAGAATTAACAGGAGATAACTGATAACTGATATCCATTAAACATGGCACGTGGATCTAGAACAGTCTACCCCTGTGAGCAAAATGTGTTCAGTTCGACATTCCAACCACCTGAAGAAGGCCGGAGCGTGCAACAGCTGAAACATTGTAATAAATATGGCAACAAAGATGAGGATAATAGTTCAAATAATGTAAATAGTGTATATAATACCTCATCTCATAAATATAGACAGATACTGAGGGATCAGTTTATGAGTTAATTACAATGGAAAACCAATTTGTGATTTTATGTCCAGTAGTAACACTTGTTATATAGAGGCCACAAGAAATGACAGTATATTTTCTTAGGTTTTCCTTTGTATTATGAGACATGTTTTCAAATGTAATTCTTGTAATATATTTTTACAACTTTTGGCAGAGTCACTTTTTCATCTGCCAGTTTCATAAATATCTTGAAACAGTCTGCCATTGTCATAAAGTTATGATGTCACCTGGTGTCACCAGTGTAAGTAAAATAATTCTTTCTTTTTTGCACCAGTGCTATAAAAAAAGTTACTGACATCAAAGGCAAAACATATACAAATACATTTAATCCTGTATTATATATATCCAAACAATTTTTATTAAATTCAACTTACAAGGACTATTTGTTTAATTTTTTATTGTATTTTTCCAATTTTTGAGAAGGACATTTATACATTGGGATTGAAATTATAGATAAACTGTCTGAATTTCATATGTTGTTTGGTTTTTGTTCATCTACTTTGAAGTCTTTATCAAGAACTGAGTGTTGCCAGTGTGGTAGACAGGATTTTGTTGGATGTGTCTTGGCATTTTTTTTTTTTTTAAATGCTGGGATCCAAGTTAATTCAAAGCTACATCATATATAAAATAGTTACACAGAATTATATTGTACCAGAAAAGCATGTATCAATATTTATATATGTTATTCATATTTTGTATGCATATTAAATATTTAATATACATTTCAAAATACTTTTTTAAAATATTTTTTAAGGAAATATAATTTTATAGTTTTAAATATAATTTTATAGTTTTTAAGGAAATATATTTTATTTAATGTGTGATTATTTTTTTGCATTATAATAGCTTCTAGAATTCTGAGTCTTTTCCTGCATATATATATATGTGTGTGTGTGTGTGTAAAAATTTCAGATAGAGTATATCTGTAAAAGTGCAATATGAATAAAGACTTGATAAAGTCCCTCAGAGGACAAAACGCATCAGCTAAGATAAGTTTTTCTTTTTGTTTATTCATATATATATATATATATATATATATATATATGTGTATGTATATATGTGTATGTATATGTATATGTATGTATATATATATATATATATATATATATATATATATATATATATGTATATGTATATATATGTATATGTATGTATGTATATATATATATATATATATATATATATATATGTATATATATGTATATATAAGGTTTTCAAAGACAAAATACTGTTTTCCGAATAGTCACAACCACTAGCTGGTGCATTTTTGCCTTGAATGAAAAATTAGTTCGATAATAGTCATGCATGTCCACCAGAAACTTGGATTGTCAAACACTTCACTGTTGCAGCTGCTGAAACACATTACTCAACACTTAACTATGCTTATGTCCACTGTTTGGTCTCCATAAATGAGCATTGACGAATATAAATAGGTGCAATTATTTCTGCAAAAAGAAATATATCAACACACAACTGCTTTCCATGTATTTACATGTCAAACTCCATTTTGTCCAACTGCTATTTGTAACAAGGAAAAAACAATTATAGATTATTGTTGGTATGGTTCAATCCCTACTGCCATATCACCAATATATTCTTCTGATATCATGGATTAACAAAATAAAATTACTTTCAAAGGGACTTCACATACATACATATATATATATATATATATATATATATATATAGAGAGAGAGAGAGAGAGTCAATACAAATATAAAATCTGTCACTTCGCTGATTGGTGTTACCTTCAGCATCCCAACTTTAGAGTTTCATGGATCACCCCCACCCCCAGTAATCACTCCATCCACTTGTCAGGGGATATCAACAATTGACTGTTTATTTTCTCATTTTTCTTATGGGTGCATGCGTGTGTGGGGGGGTGCATGCTAAATTAAAAGATAAATAGTGCTCAATATCAGAGTTAATGTGTATAGTTATAAACAGTTTGGTCTGATGACCACATAAATGCTGCATGAAACTGTGAGTCACCATACAGTGTTGCTTCCTGTGTCCCTAAATAAATATATTTTGGAATCAAATCTTCATTGATGCAAGTTTTATTAAAGACCAAAGAAAATTCAGAATTCAAGTCATGTAAGTATTATCCAAATTCTGAACACTTTTAGCTTCCATAAACTATTGTTAATGAAATATAACAAAAAGCAAGTGAAACACTTGGTCTTTCAAAAAATGCATTATGGTGAACAAAAAATGCTTTATATAATTTCAAAAAATAGAAGCTTCAGAGCAATTTAAATTTTCTTTCAAATATAAGAGGTTAAAAAATCTAAACCTTACCATGTCTGGTTTCAGCTATGGATCATCAGGAAGCAATAGTTATTAACGGTAATGGTTATATTTTTTACAGCCTATATTTTAAATAAATTATATATATATATATTCTTCATGAGATAAATACAAAATTATTCTGATAAATATTTAATCATTTTATTCACTTTTTAATACAAAAAGATTTTTTACACAAATCTTTTTTTCAAACGATCAGCTCTTTCTCAGGTGACTTTTAACTTGTTAATAGATGATTATTTAAATTCAAGGCCATCTTCACTTTGTATTTATTATAAATGCACTTTCCTTATTTTTTTCTTTTTGCAAATTACCCAAAATAAAAAGCAAATTGTCCACATGTTAATGTCAATGAAATTTAACCTTCTTTCTTTCACTCACACTCTGTTGTTCTTACTCTTTCACTGACTCGTACTCAACAGTTGTTCTTACTCTTATTCACATTCACCTGTTTTTTCTATAATTCACACTCAATTATTCTTCTTCATTCTCTCACTAACATTCAAGTGTTCTCCTTCCCCTCACTCACACTCAACTGTTCTTTCTCTTTCATTCACATTCATTTGTTTTCTTTTTTTTCTTACTCACACTCAACTGTTCTTCTTCTCACTCACATTTTTTCTAACTCAAATTCAATCTCCTTTATTCCCCTACTCACATTATTCTCACTCTTTCTTTCATTCACACTCAATTATTTTTGCTCACACTCAACTGTTCTTCATTCTTTCACTCTCACTCAGCTTTTCTTTATTTTTTCACTCACATTCAATGCATTCTTCTTTCTTATCACTCACATACAATTGTTCTCCTCATTCTCTCACTCACATTCAGTGGTTCTGTTTCTTGTTCTCACTTAACTATTCTCCTTTTTTGTCTTACTCATTCTCTTTCAATCTCTTGATGAAACTCAATTTTTATTTCTCTCACTCACACTCAATTGTTCTCCTTTCTCTCACTCACACTCATCTGTTTTCCTCTTCCTTCTTGCTCACGTTCACTTGTCCTTCTCACTCTCATATTTCTTTCTCTATTCTCTTGCTCATGTTCAGACTCACTCACACTTAACTCTTCTCCTTTTACTCTTCGCACTCAATTATTCACCTTTCTCTCACTCGCATACCATTGTTCACCTTCTTTCTATCACTCACACTTAAACAATTTCCTCCATTTTTTTTTCTCCAAATTTTGCTTTAGTCCAATAATATTTAATTCATTTATATTTTCCATGCATTCTCCTGTTTTTATCCTCCTCCTACACATATTCTTTTCATTCTTTCTCCTTCAGGCTTTTCCTGTTTCTATCTTAAAACCATTCATTGTTTTACATTCTATTTTACCTGATTCACGTGTGCCAATTTTTTAAACTTTAAAAAACATCCAGGATTATAGAATTGTTAAGAGAGAAATGATAATAAATCCATTATTTAGATTCAGACTAATATCTACATCTTTGTTGCTATTATTTCAGTCAGTGTGCTCTCTGACCATTTTCAGATAGTTGTTAATCAATCTGAGTAACCTTCAAGAAATTTAGAATTGAACTCTTTATTTATTCTATAGGGGTAGATTATTTTCATTCTGCTCTCCCTGTTTAGGGATATCTCATTTGTTTTTAGTTCTGCTCAGTTATTACTCACCCTGAAACTGAGGTACAAGGATTATGAAAGTGTAAAAAAAAATAGGTTTTAATACCAGAAATACTTTGTAAAAAATTATTACCAGAAATAAATTTTTGAAGAAAAAAATAACTGTTATCATCAATATATTTTTTTAAAAAAATATTACCAGCAATACATGTTTGAAAAAAAAAAAGATATTACCAGCAATACATTTTTAAAATAATATTGCCAGCTATATATTTTTAAGGAAAAAAAATATTACCAGAAATAGATTTTGACAAAGCAAAATATTACCAGGAAAAAAAAGTTGTCGACATTAAATAACCCATTGAGATTGATATGCCGTAAACCAAACCAAACCAAACCAAACGAAATCAACTACAATTTAATGGTTTATTTTTTCCTGTCTTTTTTCTCTTATTCACTGATGACCTTTGCCTTTTTCTCTTGTGATTCTTCTTTTTGTCTTTCATTCCTACACTTTCTTTCTCTCTTACTTTCTTCACTCTTTCACTCTTTTCTCTCTTACACCCTCACTTTCTTTCACTCTCTTTCACACTTACAAAACTTTAAAAATTAATTTCCAGGAAAGATCACAGTCATTTACTTTCAATGCATGCAAAAAATATATTTTTTACAAAAATACTGAATTTTATTACATCTAATCACCTAATCTTAGCATCCAATAACTATGGATATAACATCAGTCTTCTTACCTGACCTGTTCAACCTATACAGCAAGGCAAACCTGAGAGAATTGGAAACCCTATCAGGATTTAGCATTGGCAGCCACAATTTTAACAACATAAGATACACAGATGACACAGTATTGATAGCAGACACGGAAATGAAATTACAAAATCTCCTACTGAAGGTAGCAATGGAGAGTGTGAAGAAGGGACTAAGCATCAAACTACAAGAAAACAGAATGCATGGTCATCAGTAAGAGGATGAACCCGAAATGTGATTTGAAGGTCGGGAATACTAGAATCAAGTAGGTGCGGAAGTTTAAATATCTGGGAAGTGTTTTGACAGAGGATGGTAAGTGCAACACTGAAATCCGTAGACATATTGGGATGGCCAAGGACACATTCCAAAAGTTGGGCAGAGTGTTACAAGACAGGAGGATTTCTTTGGTAATAAAGAAAAGAATACTGAACTGTTACATGATATCTGTCCTTCTTTTTGGCAGCAAATGTTGAGCGATTTCTTCAAAGATGAAGAGACTCTAAGCGATAAAGATGTGGTTCTACAGAAGGATGCTAAGGATATCATGGACAGAGCATGTGAGCAACAATGAGATCTTAGAGAGGTTACAAACAAGGAGGAGGCTTATACTTAATATCAGGAAGAGGCAGCTGAAGTTTCTGGGACACACAATGAGGAAGTAGGG